>LPNX010440824.1:10762-57832 GCA_001517045.1 Pseudotsuga menziesii | reverse complement strand
ATATATATATATATATATATATATATATATATAAGGAAATAAAGATAAATAAATAATAAGTGAGAATCTATGTAGTTATTATAAACTAAAATAATTAAATAAATATTATATTCTAAAGCTCAATTAGGAACTAGTAAAAAGTTCATAGTTAAACAAAAAAACTATTAATTCCATATAAATCAAATTAAATATTATTTTCAAGAAAGTAATGAAGTCTTGATTCAACTGAAGTTTAAAACCAACTGCCCTTACCTAAAACATTGTCTATAAAGACCCACACAAAGAGAGGGTTTGGGGATCTAATCATTATTCCTGAATAGATTTTGGAGAATCCCCCCCCCCCCAAACAAGCATTCTTATACATATCCTGATTATCCAAATAGCAACAACCCATCTTTAGGAGTTCTAGATTGCTTGCATGTTGGAGCCAGCTTGGGGGATCCATATTAGAAACATGAATGGTTTCGGGTCATGGTTGGGAGGAATGTGGTAGTTCCAAAGTTATTCGGTTATCATTCCTAAGGTCACAGATAACTAGTGTTTTATTAATTCTGGGTGTTTAAGTGTGCAAGTTCTTTTAGCCATTAACAAAGCTGCATAGTTGCAGGTAAGAGGTTTCTACATCTCCAAGTTATTTTAAAGTATCTTTCCAGGTTATAATTATAGGCATTATGCTTTGGATTAATATTTGTAATTTAATGTCTAGTTTGGATAAATGCCTCAGGTTTGTTTTATTAGATCAATTATCATCTCAATATTTAATTCTTAAATAGACTATAGGGTTAAATTCCTATCATATTTGTGTTAAACTAGTTTCAAATGTTCATGTTATATGGTAAGTTTTAGTCTAGATTCAACCCTTAGTTTTCTAAATGAATTTAACAACCAAACCTCTGTAAAAAAATACTAAAACTAAACCCTACATAACATCACAGGTATAATTTTTTTTTTAGTAAGAGGATCCCTTTTATATTACTTCTTAAACCATAATCGAATATATGCATGCTTTTGACTCCTGAAACATGGAGTCAGGAAATGGTGATGCATACAAAAAATAAAGACAAACAAAATTAACCATATAGTGTGTCTTGAGAGTGTGAGGGTTTCCTATCCTCTAAATAGTGGCAACCTCATTCTTCTATTAGTCATAAATGTGAAATAAAACCCACACATTAACACATGAAAGTAGACACAGACACAAACATGAAGAGGAACTTAACCAAGGAAGAGACTAGGGCTTCATGGAAGATTCTGCCTCATTCGTGTTGGCATTGTTGGCTCTATCATCATTCATGTTCCTTTGACCATGCTCAAAGGGAGGCATTGCGAACTATAGTAGGTTTTTCATGTGCACCAGGTCACTCTTTGCATATTCTTTAAATGTGCTAACCATGATTTTGATCAGATAAGAGAAGCTCTCTGTCTCTCTCATTCATAGAGTACAACAAGATGAATTTAAGGTGCCAATAGTTAGACATGGTCACATCATGACCTAGCCTTATCCTGAACTCCCCAAATATCTTATTTTCCCTCATGGAAATAGACTAGCGAATGTGATATGGTGTTTCTTGATTGAACAAGGCCTCCCATTCCACCTCCTCGCTACCATCTCTAGGAGCTTCCATGCTGATCACTAAACCAAGAATGTTGGTGGAGCAGCCTTGCCTGCGTGGGCGCTTGTGCTTCCAATCCTTGCTTGAGTTTACTCACCAGGTATTTTCCTGAACCATCTCAATAGTGTTTATTTGAAACTAGATGTAGGATGCTAAGTTCCATACTCTCCCTTTGTTCCTCTCTAAAATAGTTATTGGTATGCCAATACAGTACCCCCTCTATGTTGGGCCCAGAAATGACCCCTTTTTGACCACCCTTATCTACCTCTTTTTGCCTCATCCTATTCTATTATGTATACTAAACAGATGTTTTTTCCTTAACTTGGTCCCTCAATTCATACAGGTATGGTTAATCATTGTCTTATTTTATTAATGCTTAGGATTGTTGTAATCAGGGCTTTATGTCTTAAATTATGCTAACATATGGTGGTTTTATAAAGATAATTTGAGATGTAAAGGATATAGGTCTAGCGGGCCAAACATGCCAAAAGAGGGATGGAAATTCATTGCTGAGATGATCTCCATCCATTCCATCGTTTCCCAAAGAATGCGGTCAAAGGGTATTATTCCACGTGAGATGTACAAAGGTAGCTACGATAGGCTACAACAGATTCAAAGGAAATAGTGCGTCGCTGCTCGAAATTAGCTACAATCCATGGAGTATCTTCTCAATTAATCATGATCATTATTTCTGGCATGAGTAACAACTTTCCTATATATTCTTCTCTCATCTTGCCACGACTGTAACAGCTCATCGTAATTAGGGAAGCCTGAAGATCAGAGATCTTCATGGCTTCCCGATAATAGTGGGAATATGTTATGATTGTAATTGTATAAATACTGGGAACTATTCCAAGCCAGGGGTTGAAAATTTAACCAAATTATTGTATCAACTGTGGCTAAGGTTGTGTGCTCATCTCCCACTTTTAATACAAGGAGTTTGATTCTTCAGATCTCGGTGTTTTAATGTGTGTTACTTCCAGCATCTCTGTGTGAAGGTTGGGCCTGCCTCCCCACATGGATTGCTGAGTTAATTAGGTATTTTATTTATTCTTTTGTGTGATCTTGTGATAACTTCCTTTATTTACAGTAAGTCGCAACAGTTATCAATTTGTTGTGTGTCATTTGAATAATCAATAATTGCATCGCTTGTTAAACTGTAGTGGTGTGGTGTGTCAATCGACTGTATAGGTTAACTTTCTTTTATGCAACTGTGTGATAGTTGTGATAGCCCTGTTCATCCCTAGTTCTTTCAATTGCTGTTTTCTTTAGATCTTTGCAGTTTGTTCCTTCGCATTTATAATTGCAAAATTTAATTCCTGTACTTTGAATTTCTAGAATAGTTGAATCAAGATATTGGTGATGTAATCGGAGAAACCACAGTATCGAAATGACAAATTTGACGTTTCGAATCCATATTAGGATCCATCATCATGACAAGTTGAATATGGAGAGAGTGAAAACCAAGGTTAAATACTGGAGTTGGGTAAAAAGTCTAAGGGCGGCCGCAGAGACTAGGGTTTGCTAGGTAAAAAAAGAATTTTTTTTAATTTTATTTAATTTTAAAATGTGCGGAAAAATTAATCTCCAAACCTATTTTCCGGAAAAAGGAAATGTTTATATTATTACAATTTTTACAATGGCTCAATTATGAAAGTATTAGAAATTTTTCTTTAGGTATTAATTATTTTTAACCTTCCAGTTTTTAAATGATTTTTAATTTTTCCGCACATTTTGAAATTAAATAAAATTAAAATAATTGAGCCATTGTAAAAATTTTAATAATATAAACATTTCCTTTTTCCGGAAAATAGGTTTGGAGATTAATTTTTCCGCACATTTTGAAATTAAATAAAATTAAAAAAATTTCTTTTTTGACCTAGCAAACGCTAGTCTCCGCGGCCGCCCTTAGAATTTTTACCCAGCTCCAGTATTTAACCTTGGTTTTCACTCTCTCCATATTCGACTTGTCCTGATGATGGACCGCACATTTTGAAATTAAATAAAATTAAAAAAAATTCTTTTTTGACCTAGCAAACCCTAGTCTCCGCGGCCACCCTTAGACTTTTTACCCAGCTCCAGTATTTAACCTTGGTTTTCACTCTCTCCATATTCGACTTGTCCTGATGATGGATCCTGATATGGATTTGAAACGCCGACTTTGTCATTTTGATACTGTGGTTTCTCCAATTACATCACCAATAACCTATTACCACAGAAATTTAGCAACAGTGAATCAAGATAGTTGGGATGGATCTTTAGATCGTTTGGTAATTAGGTATTTAACTTTCTGCAAAAGTGATCTAGATGTTACTTCCTGAATATTTTCATTCTAGATTAAGAATCGTAAGAAGGTACTTGTGATTGCATTCTTGAGAAGGAAAATTAGGTTAAGCAGATTTTGGGATGAGTGTGGCTGAACAGAAAAGTAGGATCATTTACTTACAACATCAGCTACTTAGTGTTTAAAGCATATACAGTGCATATTATCCTTGAAATAAGAGACTTTCATAGGTTGAAAATTTATATTGAACACTTTGTATGTTGGCTTTAATTAACTTGCATATAGGGTGCCCAACATTTTGGCATCGTTGCCACGAATGATAAGTATTATATACTATAGTAGTTGCATCCAGTAATTATATTTATTCATTCTTCTTTAGTTTTTAAGTTTTCATGTTTTGGGTTGCATGAATACAAGAAGGGTACAGTGTGACCATCTTATAAATCCCAGAACCCCATAGAACACTAACATTGCAGGTGGTCGAGGCTGTAGGTGAAATCCATCATTGGGAAGAAGAACATTCATTGACGACCTGGTTGTTAGAACCAATTCTTCTACTGGGGCTCGTTATCAGGAAACACCTATTAGAAGAATCCATGTCACCCCTGGAGTGGCGGCGTTAGTCTCTACTGTGGAGAGCACACAAGGAGCTGCAACACCCTCGGATACCCATACAAGGTAAGACATAGTTAGTACTACAGGATCGGTTGACCGAGATTTGATCTACCACATTAATGGGAAGGTTGTGACTGAAGAGGAGTGGACATAGTTCCATAAAAAATTTAACAACCAGTGGAAGGATGAAGAGGATAAAACAGAGGAAGATATGAGAAACAGATGTGATCCCGAAGAGGAAGAAGCAATGGGTGAAAATCATCATCATGAGGGTAATTCCCCACCTGAAGGGACAGTTTCTACACTTTAGTTCCCAATTAAACAGCCAGAAGGGATAGCCCCCATGAAAAATATATCACCATCACTGTTGCCTCTCTTTTATGGAAAAGTGGTAGAGGATCTGGACGAATTTATTTTTGAATTTGACATCCTTTGTCGCAGCTATGACTACACCACCAATGCACAGAAGCTGAAAATTTTCCCTGCCACTCTGAAGGACAATGCATTACATTGGTTTATGAGCCCGGGAGGAGGAACTGTCACTAACTGGGACCGGATGAAACAGGTGTTCCTAGAGAAATATCAGGACTATTGCAATACCAAGGATAAGAGAGAAGAACTATTTAAAATGGTACAGAGGGATGATGAAAGTATGGAAGATTTTATTGAAAGGATTTTATATAATGTGCAGAGAGCTGGAAAGACTAATATGGGGTTAGATGTGCTCAAAATAATCCTACTTATTGGGATTAGGGATGATTTCCTAGACATGTTAAGCCTGTTAGGAAAGGGGGATATCTCCAAGGAGTCCTTTGAAAATATCATTGAACTGTGAAAAAGGTATTCCAGGGGATCTTCCAGGAATAACAAATGGGACAAATTAGAACGTGATGTCTTCAACAGAACAGAAAAGTAATCTAATGGAGGAGCCACCCATGCAGAGATAGGAAATCTCCTTGAAAATTTCAAAAAAGAAATGATGAGCTCCATCTCCTTGGAAATAGATGTCCTGAGGGAAAAACAGAAACAAGCAGTAGAGGATCTCACACTAGGTTTATTTTTCCCTAAATGTAGGAAGAACCACCCTCTGAAGGAGTGCTCGCTCGACAAGGTAGAAATGTGTCAGCTGTGTGAGCTGAACCATGGCACATAAGAATTCCCTTCCCTACCTCAAGTGAAGGCAGTTCTACAGGCTTCAACTCTAGATGTGGAACCAGCTTACTTTATTGCACAGAAAAAGCCTTGGCATCCTCGAAATCAACGTATGACCCCAGATTTGTTTCCATTTTCGAATAACATGAATAATTGGAATAATATGCAGATAGAGGATGGGCCAACCCAATAAGCCGACCCTTTTTAGGCAAGCAAAAATATATGTCCAGTCTTGTGATAGCTGCCAGAGGATGGGCCAACCCAATAGATTGGATCAAATGCCTCTTCAACCACAACTGGTTGTTGAACCCTTTGACAAATGGGAATTATATTTTGTTGGTCCTATCAGTCCTCATTCTAGGAAGAAATCCTACATCTTGGTATGTAACGACTACATGATGAAATGGGTAGAAGTTGTGGCTTTGGTGAAAGCCAATGACTAGGCTATGATCGATTTCCTGTATGGTGAAATATTTACCCATTTTAGAATACCCAAGGAAGTGGTTACCGATGGAGGAACTTAGTTTTTGTCACATCAATTCGAAGCTCTACTACAGAAGTACCATATTCAGCATCAGATAGATTCACCATACCATCCCCAAGCCAATGACCAGGTAGAAAGCACTAACAAATTTATTGAATCCATCCTTACCAAAATGGTCAAGAGCCATCATAGAGAGTGGGATGATAGAATTTCAGAAGCATTGTGGGAATATCGTACTACTTGGTGCAATACTACAGGTTTCTCTCCTTATGACTTGGTGTATTGGAAAAGTGTTGTCTTCCTGATTGAATTTGAAATGAAAACTTTGAAAACAGCTACGGAGGTAAACTTAGATGTGACCAAAGCCTAGAAGATAAGATTGAATAAATTGAATGAACTCAATGAGAACCATCTAGCTATTGTGGATCAGACAGTATTAATCCAGTAACAGAGATCCAATTGGCACAACTGATTCATCAAAAAGAAAGTCTTCTACGAAGGAGACTGGAAATTATTATGTGATTCAAGATTCAAAAGGGAATTCAAGGGTAAGTTACACATAAGATGGTTGGGCCCATACCTGGTAGACAGAGTATTTGATAATGGTACAGCTGCCTAGTAACCATTGATGAGAATTGTGCACCATTATTTGCTAATGGTCACAGGCTGCGACTGTACCATAAGCCCATTTCAAAAGACGCATTCACTTCACAGATTGCAGCTGATATGAAATACCAGTTGGAAAAAGGGCATGAATCTTTCTCTGCCCTTGTCAATCCTTAGATAATCGCTTTAAATCTTGCATAAAATTTTTGTACATAAATAAATTGATATTTTTACTATTATTTTTATCTTTTTCTTTTGTACTTGATCTGTTTTTAAAAATAAAAATAAAATGTGTAGGGAAGCACCTAAGGAGCAGTGGTCATTGTCGGGCCTATCGACCAAGGTCTTCCTTTTGTAATTTCCTACATCATAAGAAAATTCCTTGAACAAATATGTTGCAACTGCAACACTGTAATACTTTCCCTACCTTTCTATTTTTTTGTAGCTGGAACACCGAAAAATACCTCCCTTTATTCCATTGTGCGCAGCTGCAACACCATCAAATCGTTGCCTGTTTTCTCATTTTTCTGTAGTGCCAACACCGTAAAATCCCACCATTTATTTTGTTTTACACATATGCAACACCGTAAACTCCCTCCCTTTACCCCATTCTACGCAGCTGCAACACCGTAAACTCCTGCCCTTTATTCTATTACGTGCATCTGCAACACCGTAAACTCCTGCCCTTTATTTCGTTCCACGCAGCTGCAACACCGTAAACTACCGCCCTTTACCCCATTCCACATAGATGTAACAGCGCCAACTTAATGCCTTTTCTTGATTCCGGCAGCTGCGACACCGTTTCACTTTTGTCCATTTTTACCCTTTCCAGTAGCTGCGACACTGTTCCATTTTTACTATGTTTACCTTTTTCAATAGTTGTGACTCCGCCAAAACTGGCTAATTTTTCTATAATTCATAGGCGTGACTCTGCCAAATTGCTTGATTTCTCTATGGTCTGCGGCTGTGACTCCTCCATCATTGACAGAAATATTTTCGACCTTGGTTGGCGGCTCCTCAAGATCTAGCTCCAATTCCTGATGCCAACGATTTCGATTTATTTTCCAGCATTCATTATGTTTCCGAAAATATTGACACGATGGTTTTGGTTCACCGGTAGAAAAAGTTATTACAACATGCCTACAATAATGATTAAATTTAAATGGCTTCACTTAACACGCTTTGCTATTTTCCAAAGGCAACCATTCATCACATATTTTCGATTTATTTATTTACTTGATTAAGCGTTAACTAGATTTGACAACATTAATCATGCGTTCCTTTCTGTGCCCATTATTACACCTACATACCATTAACTGTCCACTCATATGACTTAATGGCCATTTATGTTACCTGATAACCGCCACCTTTCCTAATTTGGGATAAAATTCCAAACATTTCTATGCTCTGAAACTTTCTGAATTTACCCAACTCCACTCTCAGTTATTCATGCATACTCTGTGCTTTAACTTCCATTGTCGGGACCTGTAATCTGTCGGACTGAGAAACAATTCTGAATTCAAACAAACATGGGTATCCCAGCTTAACATGAACCTCTAAATACATGAGAACTAAGAAGAAATGCTGAATTTTTTGCTATTTTTGAAGTTGTGGGCTGGACTGAATTCTTCCAACGCTTGAATGGGTTTTATCATGAGGCAGCTCTATAATTTGCCTTAAATATCAAATAAACCCACTCAGAGGTTCAGGGGTTATGTATCAAACTCTGTGAAACAATAGTGGCTGAGGTCACTAGCCTTCCTTAGGTGGGCAGAGCCTGGTTTGGTTGAAGAACCCCCAATGCTGCTGTAGTACATGATTTTTTGAGAGAGGGGGAGCACATTCAACGGTCACAGAGAGGGATAGCATTACAATCAATGCCTCAGCCTTGGGATCAAGTAGCAATTTTCCTCAATAATTATATCACCTGTGAAGGTAGGTATCAAATGGTTTATTACTCTAAATTTTCTCTATTATCTCATCTCCATCATAAAGCCTTCCTGAACATTCCATTTTTCCTATTCAATGATTTACACCATATGGTGGGCTTTGTTAGAATAGCTAAGCATCCAAACTCCTCCCTTACCCATCATGGCCTAATCAAATTAATAATTTTACGAGCCTTAGCTCAATGAAACCAAACCTGGGAGCATTTCACAGGTCAAATTCAGGAACCTGCCCTTTTTCCTGGCGTTCCAGTAGAGGAAGAAGTAGAAGTACTTGTACTCGTGGGGCCTGTTCAAAACCAAGAAGAGCCTACCAATCAACAGTTGGGGGGGAATGAAGAGAAACAGGAGGTTCAAAGTCCCTCCAATTTACTTGGGGGGGGGGGGATGATGAGACTGGATCAGAGGATCAGTCAGAATACCAAGCAGAACAAATGGAGGAAAATGCACAAGAAAACCCTGAAGAGAGATTAAATAATATGGAAGCTCTGACAATAGAGGCTGAAACTGGAGCAGCATTAGATGTTGCGATAGCTGAAGCTGAGTATGTTAGAGCCATGATGATAGAAGAAAACATGGAGGTTTTGACCATTGAATCTTCCCCTGAATGGGGAGGAACTATGATTGAGGAAGAATAGGAAAATGCTGAGATAGAGGATATCCCTTCCACATCAGCTGCAAATATGGAAATTCTAGCACCATGGAGGAAAAGGAGGAGATCAAAATAATAAATATAGGAATCACCACCAATAAGATGAAAAATAACTAGGCCAGTTAAAGCAGCTGAAGTAGCATGGGCAAGATGGGAAACCATAGAAGCACAGATTGAATTCCCCATTTTGAGACCCAAAGTAAATGATTCCCCACAAGAACCAGCTATAGAAGAACCTCAAATTGAGGGAATTATGTATGAAAATGGGTTATTAAAGGAGGAAGTACAATCACTTTGGAAAGAACTAGAAAATTCGAAGGAAGCATGTAGGAAACAAGTGGAAAGGAAGCTACACACACTGGTTGAAGCTACAGAACAATTAGAAGGATCAAATCCTGCTGAGTATGGTGAAGAGGAAGAAAGAGTGGTTTTCCCTGTGTGTGGAGAAATCTTTAACCAGCCAAACTACAAAGTCATAGTTCATGCCTTTGTGACACAACAACCCTTACTTACATCTATGGAAGAACAAGGAAAACCTGATTGGAAGGATGGTGAAGCTCCCCAAGAGAAACTCCAGCAAAAGGAAGGAGCAGATAAACATGGTGTTGATACACAAGAACCAGCATCTTTGAATATTCCTGTTGAAGTTTCCACCCAGATTGGGACAGGTGAACCAGATGCTGAAATTATTCCTTAATTTGTTGAAGAAATCTGCGATGTGACTCCTGAACCTTCTTAGGGAACATAACTAATAGAGATGGAACCTCAGCAATAGAATGATGATGAGGTTGAACAGGATGCTGATACACAATAACCATCATCCTTGAATATTCTCGTTGAAGTTTCCACCCAAATGGGGAAAGAGGAACCAGAGATTGAAAATATTTTGGTATTTAATGAAGAAGTTTGCATTGTGACTCCTAAACCATATTAAGACACATAGTTAATAGAAATGGAATCCCAACAATAGGAAAATGAGAAAGTTAACCAGGATGTTGCCACACAAGAACCAACATCCATGGAAATTTCTGTGGAGACTCTCAGGCTGCAACAAGAAGTCAATCCCAGAATGGACATAATTCTTGATTTGGATTTAGGAGAGGATGAACAAATGCAATCACAATCCTCAAGGACACTGAAATCCTTGCGGAACAACTCCATATTGCAAAAGACATGAAAGCAACTCTACAATCCCAACAGCATGAAGAAAGAGAAGGGCAGGGCTCTATTACACAAGAACCAGTATCCTTGCATCCCCCTGTGAAAGCTGCAGCTGACAATCAAGCAAATAAGGAGATCAAAATTCAGGAGGAGGTTGGCACACAAGAACCAACACCCTCGCAATCAGCTGCTGAAGTTTCTATAAGAGAACTCTAAAGAGAGGATGTTGTTAGACAAGAACCAACATCTTCAAAAGTTGTTTCAGAGACACCTATGGTTGAAGTTGCTGCAGGAGAAATTCTAGGAAGAGATGCTGTTACACAAGAACCAACACCCCTAGAAGTGATTTCAGAAGTACAAGATGTTCAAATTAGAACATCAGGTGATAAGGTATGTACTCAACTTCCTAAAATTTTTATCAATTTGGATTCTAATAATGAAGAACATCCTGAAGATGAAGAACTCTCAATCATGAAGCTAACAAAAGAACTCTCAATCCTGAGAAGCTAACAAAAGAACTCTCAATCCTGAGAATAGAAGTGGGGAAGTGGAGGAGTCAGGTGGAGAGATATCAAGAAGGGATGGTTTCCCTCGCTGAACATAGGAAGACCATCAGGGAATTGAAGGAAAAGTGGGCAGAAGAACTTATGTCCCAGAAACTCCGTGGGGAAGAGTTACAGAAGGAGCTAAAGGAGCTGAAAAAGTTCAAGTCCATGCAGGTGGAAAAAGATCAGTTGTATACTCTTTCTCAAGAATTGTTGGGTACTAGAGTACCATCCTCCTATTACCCTGTGTTTCTATTTGAGTAGTTCATTTGGTTTAAATTGAGGGCTGTAAAAGAAGGGAGACCATATGAAATAGCAACCTCAGCTAAATTCCTGGAAACATTTCTGAAAAGTGATTTTGAGGACCAAAATTTGTTGTGTGAGCTTTATTTGCATGAGTTGGATTGTTCTTTGGACCGCCATTCGAATCCTGTCCCTTTCTCAAGTGATGTTCAGCTGAGGGATTTTGCCTCCTTTGTGAGATATCATGTTTAGTGGGAAATATCTTTCCAAACTTTCTCTCATAATGAGGCCCAATCTAACCTTTGGATTCTAAGTGAACCTCAGAATCCTCGTCTTCTCCTTTCTTGTCATCAGAGTGTACTTTCGTGTCCCATCCAAACTCTGTGTATAATGGAAATTCAATAAAGGGTTATTTCTACTTGTGTCAACCATATTTCCATGCATCAACAAGTGGCTTTGGAAGGTAGCCAACATAGATGGATGGTTTCCTCTTCAACCCTAAGAAATAGGGATCCCTAATATTACAAGAATTTTGAACAGGCACTTTCCAGGGTTGAGGGATATGTTGGATGCATGAAGGAATGTGGGGTTAATTGGATGGGACTCAAATTCGAATTTCCTCTAATCTGGTGGCCAGCAAAACCGTACAAGGAATATTTCTCATTAACAAGGGAAGAAGAGCATAAGTGTTGGAGATATTGGGTTGTCAATAAGGGATTTGTGGAAAAACAGGGAACATCTGAATTCCCATACAACTTTTCTTCTCTCCATGAACGAAGCACAATGCTAGATTCAGATTAAGAATAATGGAGGTTGTTACATGAGAACATGCAACAGGATAGTTGGGGGGAGATGTTGGGCCCAAAAATGACCCCTTTTTTACCAACCTTATCTACCTCTTTTTGCCTCATCCTATTCTATTATGTATACTGAATAGATGTTTTTTCCTTCACTTGGTCCCTCAATTCATACAGGTATGGTTAATCATTGTCTTATTTTATTAATGCTTAGGATTGTTGTAATAATGGATTTACATCTTAAATTATGCTAACATATGGTAGTTTTATAAAGATAATTCGAGATGTAAAGGATACAGGTGTAGCGGGACGAACATGCCAAAAGAGGGATGGACATTCATTGCTGAGATGATTGCTATCCATTCCATCGTTTCCCAAAGGACATGGTCCAAGGGTATTATTCCACACGAGCTGTACAAAGGTAGCTGCAATAGGCTGCAACAGATTCAAAGGAAATAGTGCGCCACTGCTCAAAATTAGCTGCATTCCATGGATTATCTTCTCAATTAATCATGATCATTATTTCTGGCTCGAGTAAAAGCTTTCCTATATCTTCTTCTCTCATCTTGCCATAACTGTAACAACTCATCATAATTAAGGTAGCCTGAAGATCAGAGATCTTCATGGCTACCCAATAATAGTGGGAAGATGTTATGATTATAATTGTATAAATACTGGGAACTATTCTGAGCTAGGGGTTGAAAAGTTAACCAAATTATTGTATCAGTTGTGACTAAGGTTGTGTACTCATCTACCACTTTTAATACAAGGAGTTTTATTCTTCAGATCTTGGCGTTTTAACGTGTGTTACTTCCAGCATCTCTGTGTGAAGGCTGGGCCCACCTTCCCACATGGATTGCTAAGTTAAATAGGTATTTTATTTATTCTATTGTGTGATCTTATGATAACTTCCTTTATTTATAGTAAGCTGCAACAGTCATCAATTTGTTGTGTGTCATTTGAATAATCAGTAATTGCATCTCTTGTAAAGCTACAATGGTGTGGTGTGTTAGTCGACTATATAGGTTAACTTTCTTTTATACAACTGTGTGATAGCTATGATAGCCCTATTCATCCCTAGTTGTTTCAATTGTTGTTTTCTTTATATCTTTGCAGTTTGTTCCTTCGCATTTATAATTGCAGAATTTAATTCATATACTTTGAATTTCTAGAATAGTTGAATCAAGATAGTTGGGATGAATCTTTAGATGGTTTGGTAATTAGGGATTTAACTTTCTGCAAAAGTGATCTAGATGTTACTTCCTGAATATTTTCATTCTAGATTAAGAATCGTAAGAAGGTACTTGTGATTGCATTCTTGAGAAGGAAAATTAGGTTAAGCAGATTTTGGGATGAGTGTGGATGAACAGAAAAGTAGGATCATTTACTTACAACATCAGCTACTTAGTGTTTAAAGCATATACAGTGCATATTATCCTTGAAATAAGAGACTTTCATAGGTTGAAAATTTATATTGAACACTTTGTATGTTGGCTTTAATTAACTTGCATATAGGGTGCCCAACACTGTGCAGAACTAGGTATGTTGCGGCATGGTCAGGGGATGGCCTAAGGTCCTACCCTGTATAGAGTTCACCGGGCTTGAGGTGTTGTCAAGATCCATCACATAATGTGATATCTCTTGTTTGTGATTCCTCCCACACCCCTTATTTCTACAACAGTATTCAAGGCATACCACACCTTTTTTAAGCATGGATGCGAGCATTGAAAGGGTCGATAGGTGTCCCCTCATGCACCTTCCCACGTTCATGTCTTTTTTCAACCACATGATGACCACTCGCATCCGAGTTTCCATGGTCTTGAGAGGATAATTGGATCCAAGTCCTTTTGTCTTCCTGTATATGGTAGTCATTCTAATCGAAAAATTGAAAGGAAGAGTTGACCAGGACTCCTTTTTCTGCAATGGAGTCAACCAATTTATTGGTCGTCCTTTTAACAAGGTGGAAGATGACTGCTGGATAATCCTCCAGGATAGTGCGTAAAGATTTAAGTATAATATCTAGTCACTAGTTATTGGATATATTCTTTTCCATATAACTTGCATGCAATATGCTAGCCATGTTGATAATGAGGAGTGAGTCCCATTCCAGAATTAGTGGGATCCAATTTTGATTGATATCCCTATTGATCCTGCTAACAAACCTTCCAATTCCAACGCATTGTTGGTGGATATTCCAATATATCCCCAATATAATCCTCTTATTTTTCCCATCCATGTCTCTTATGACTCCACCAAATTTTGTTGGACCCGGATTTCCTTTGGAGGCACCATCAATGTTCAGTTGTAACTGCATGTGGGGGGGAAGGTCCGTTGGATGGGTGATATAGTTCGGATCGAATTATCTATTGCTTTCCCTATGTGGTTCAGAGTGGTTTTTATGTTCCAATCTTGTAGACTTTTCATTTCATTTCTATTGGTGGTGATATCCTTGTCATTCCACACATTTAGCTTGAAAGTTTCATGAATGTGGTTTTTTAGAGTCTCCCAGACCTCCTGATCCACCATTATGGTTCTATTGTTGAAAGTTCTATTATTTATTTCGATCCTAATTTCCCACACTGTGAATCTTGGAAATAACTCCCATATTCTATAGAGTAGTTGGTGGTAAAAAGGTTGTATAGGACATTGTGTTATGGTGAAGTCAGGATGACGTCTTCTTCTGGAATTTTTCCTAAATATCCGTTCCCCTTTGCCCCATATTTTTTTCGTGAAGTTGCATTTATTTAGAATGTGATTTATGGTCTCCCCATTGTTTTTGTATAGGAATCATCAATATGGTCCTATGCATCCTATATTTTGATGGTTGTCACTGGTTAGAATGCGTTTGCGTAGGAGAAGCCAAAGGAAGGTGGAGATCTTGGGCCATAGGTTTTCTTTCCATAACTTTTTTCCATCGGTTTTCTTGGTTTTCCTAGGTGATGTTGGTGAGAGTCGCAGCTGCTTATTTTAGGATGTAGGTTCCATACTGTGATAAGCCCCATTTTATCTTTCCCTTTTCATGACTTATTCTTAATTTGCGTGTTTGGATATCCTCCCAAAAATCATTCAGTTCTTTGTTAGGGATGATACATTACCATCATTCCTTGCATTTCCACTTCCTATAGTGATCCTCTGGATTGGTGTCACTCCAAAATTCACTGACCTTGGAAAGATTCTTGAGAAGCAATTGTTGTCTTAGAATGGGCAGGTTGTGGTTATCCTTGATTGGACTTAGTTGGTTCTAGGAATACTGGAAGAAAACCATTTTCTTACCATCTATTATCTCCCAAAAACTCAGAGTCTGAATAATTTTGTGATTGGCATGAGCTGAGTTCCAAATATGAGAGCCTTTGACATTGCTATTGAATCTGATGAGATTCTTCTTGGTATAGGGCGAAGGATATTTGGATTTCCAAAGCATCGACTAGGGTTCAGTATTGTTTGTTATCCAATGCCACCAAATCTTGGCATTTCCTATTTGATTTCTAGTGGCCGGATCTCTAAGTCCGAGGCCTCCTTCTAGCTTGGGCCGACAAAGGGTATTCCAATCAACCAAAGACCATTTCTTATGCTCATCTGAGCCTTCCTGGAGGAAGGTGCATGTCATATATTGAATAATTTTTTTTAACCGATTTGGGGGCAGCCAATATGGAGAACATATAGAGAGGCATGGCTTGTAGGACTGCTTTAACACAGATCAGGCCGCAGGGGAGATTGAGATAGAGAAAGGTCTAGCAGGAGAGTTTATGTCTCATGTGATCCAGGATATTTTTTTAGGAGACATTCCTAATCATAGAGTCAGTAAGGGGAGATCCAAGGTATTTGGAACGTTGTTTTCCCTAGGAGAACTCAAGAATGTGAAGGATATTACGTTTCGTAGTTTGGCAGGTATTGAAGAAGTGAATTTGGGATGTTTCCTTGTTGATGTTGATGCCCCTAGCATTAAGGAAGGTGTTGAGACAGTTCTTCATGGATTCTTCTTCGTACACTAAGGAATTTCCTTAGAAGCATGGTCTCATCCACAAATTGTTTATGTGACTAGGGCTCCAGGCCTACGTGGGGGTTAAACCTTTGAGATCACAATTGAGAATTTGGATTTGAGAAGGCGTCCCAAGCCTTCCATCATAAGGAAAAAGAGAAACGATGAGAGGGGGTCTCCCTTCTTGATACCCCTATAGGGATTAAAGGTATGTGATGGTGTGCCATTGACAAGGATAGAGAAAAGGAAGGTGGGGGTTAGTGTCAAGATTCGGTTAACCTAGCATTAACAGAAGCCAAAAGCCAAAATCATTTTTTCCATGAACATCCAGTTGAGCTTGTAATAGGATTTGGACAGATCTAGCTTGATGAGCATCCCTAAGTTCTTGGTGATCTTGAGAGAATGGATAAATTTGTGAGAGAGAATGATGCCATCTAGGATTTGTCTTCCTTCCACGTAACCATATTGTTCTTTATAGATAAGGCTAGGAAGCAGAGGCTTGAGTCTATTAGCAATGGTTTTGGTAATAATTTTAAAAATAACATTGCAGAGAGAAATGGGTTGAAATTTACCTGAAGAGTACGCTCCATTTTCTTTTGATGTGAGGGAGATAAAAGTCTAATTGAAGGATTTCAAGATTTTCTTAGTTTTCCTCGAATCCTTTATAATGTATTGAACCTCCTCTTCGATGGTGTTCCAACAAGAATGAAAGAAGTTGGTGGTGAAACAAACTGGGTCTAGCTCTTTATCATTCTTTAATTGATTAACTGCTTCCTCCATCTCTACCATCTCAATGGGTCGTCGTAGAAGCTGATTTTGTTCTGGTGTCACTAGGGTAGGAATGCTCTCAAGGATTTTTTTGATCTCATTGTTCCTTTCAACCCGAGGTTCCTTCATTAATAGCTTGAAATGGTTTGTGAGAGTGTTCTTGATGTCTTCATGATTTTCCATAATGGTTCCGTTTTCAACTTTTAGATGCACAATTATATTTGATTTCCCGTGCTGGTAGCTGCTTTGTGGAAGAAAGAAGAGTTCCTTTCCCCCTATTTGAGCCATAGGTTTCTTGATTCGGATTTCCATAGTATTTCCTCTTGTTTTTCTCTACTCTCCATCATTTATTGTAGGTTTTTGTCTTCATCTTTGATCGAATTAGTGTATCCCTCCTACATAATGACCCTTAGAGATCCACTAGCTACTCAAGCTATGCTTTCTCTAAATGAATGTTTTCAAAAAGTTCTCTATTCCACACCTTAAACTAATCTTTGATGTATTTTAGTTTTTGTTGAAATTGATACATTGCAGTACCTTCAGGAGGATGCAAATCATTCCATCATTGCTGGATGAGAGGCTAGAAATTGGGATGGGAAATCCATAATTTTTCGAAGCGGAAGGGCCTTTTGAACTGCTCTCCTTATCTGCACCAATGATTTCCTATGGGACAATGATCTAAGCATACTTTTGGGAGGACATGAGCTGCAACATCATACCCTCCTATGAGAATAGGTTTTGATATGAGGAAGCGATCCACTCTAGAGGCAATATGTCTATCCCCAGATCGCTTATTGGTACAAGTGTACAGACTATTGTCTGTATTGATGTCGACCAAAGCCAAGTCATGGATTAGGTTATCAAAATAAACACTGGAGGAGCTAAGGGTTTGTATGCCTCATTTTTTCTCCTACAGGTTGTGAATGAGATTGAAATATCCTCCTAGTACTGTTATCATGTAAAATGGAACTTTTCTGTCCGATTAATGACACCTAATGTGTCAGAACACAAAAGGGAAAATTGGATTGAAGTATCCAAAACATTATAGACATGCATGAACTTTGATATAGCATCACCTTACCAACTAAATATTTTTTTTGGACATTAGGGTTGAATACATGACTTTTTTTATAGCAACCCAGGTATCATATGCGAGTATGTGCATTGCAACTTGTGTATGCATTGCACCCATGGGTTTCCTTAAAGTAAGGCACATATCATACGCAACTTGCCTATATCAATAGTTGTGTATGCCTTAATTTGAAGTTAAAAAATATAAACATAATTAGTCGAGGACAGTTGATCCCTTAATAATACCTATCTCAACTTCCTTAACCATATCAACCATCGAAACCTATCTCTTTCCTCATGTATAAATAGAGGGTAGGGGTTGAGTCTAATCAATCATATTTGATAGAGAAAGGTTATGTTAGTGGTATACCTTCAGACATATTGGAGCAATAGAACTCAGTGTCTTTAGTTTGCAAAGGATTCTTTGTCTTAGAAGTTGGGCTATAATCTCATATCATTTGTTTATCAATAAAGAAATTTCTTCTTCCAATGTTGTGTATTGTGCACTCTTGTATATTGTGATTTATGAATTATATTATTATGAATATGCTATTTCATTAACCATTGATATAATATATAAGATCTTATTCTTTGCAGGTGATTGGAGATACCCTAGAAGTTGTTGAAGTGAGTTGAAGAGAAGAGGAAAATCTAGGATTGATTGTCATAAATAAGGTATGCTTAGTTTTCTTCCTGTTTCTATTTCAATTCTTGAAATGGTTGATTGTCTGCAAGTTAGTTAGTAAGTTGGTAACCCCAGAGGCCCTAGGTTATAAGGGTGTTCTTTCTTGAACAACAGAACTGGAGAATCCACTTGGGAGTCCAACCTATTGTAGGTCCAAAATGTATGCTTACTGACCAGTCTTTCCTCTTTTTTATTCTGGGTGTGATTTCTTGTGTTTTTACTTTCTTTTTCAGTTTTGCATGTTCAGGGCTTGTCTAGAAGAACTTTTTTGTTTTGAAAAAAAATTTGTAGCATACGCAGGTTATCTTGTTAACAATTGTGTATTCCTCTTTGTATACATGGGTTTTATTTTGGATAGTCGCGTATCATATACAGGTTTACTTTACAACAATCTAGTAGTGATGTAGGTTTCTCTGGGTTCCTAGGGTTCTTGCTTGTCCCTTTTCAATGTGACCTCTCAGATGCTTGTGGAAGGTTATGTTTCTGACATGATACTGTAAGTATTAGGTCTATACATTTTACAGTTTACTTGATTTTTCAAGTCCTTGAGTGCTTTTGTGTTTGAATTTACTCACTGGTAAATGGTTAGGTCCTCCTATTTGGATTAGGTTTGGATTCCTGTGTTTTGGGTCATTGATCAGTCCTTGGAAACACTGTATGCTTTGTATTGTTGTTTGTGGTCAGAGTAAGTCATTATTGCCTTTATGGATCTATTATTCTTTGATTGGATAGTTCCTCAAAGTATAGGTTTTGTTCCATTTCATCCAGTTTGGGTGACGTGTCTTATTATAGGGTTTGTTTGCGCCATTTGCTCCTATATGCTTATATTGTTCAAACTTACTCAAATTTGCATTTATTTTCATTATAATTTTTTTTTATAAGAAAAGACAAAAAAAATTATACTTTTTGCATTAGGTTGCATCTAGTTTTCTTTTCATTATTTTTCAAAAAAAAAAAGAAAATTTGAAGTCTTGTAGTTTCTCATGCTTTGTTTTAAAATTCATTAGTTTTCATATGTAAAATTAGTTTTTACATAATTTTTTATTTCTTTTTTTGAGTCTATAACACCATACCGTTTCATCCTCCTACCTCTGACTAAAAGCAACCAATTAAAAAGAACAATTAATTAAAATTTTACTAGTAAATTTCTTTTTCTAGGCTCATACATCAACTAGTTCATGATAGGATTGTGGACTAGGGAGTTTTAACTATCCATAAGTATTTGACTTTAGACGTAGTTGAATTTTCACTAGGTAAATCCTCCTCTACATGAGAACATCTAGAAAGCTCCTCTCACACTGGAGTTAAGCATGAGGCCGCGTGAGGACCTGGTTGAGGATATAACCCTCAGATTCCTTGTTCAAGCGTAGATCAAGATTTATATGCATTTGGGGATCTTGTCCAACCACCTCTTGGGACCTATGCTTTGTCAGCGTTGATAGGATTTTGGGCATTGCTACCCTACCCATGCATAAGGATCAGGCTTGCAACTATTCTACCAGCCTCTTAGTGTAGTTGCGGTAGGCTTTAGTCTCTTGCCACTAGGGATCATACACAGGTGATACCAGAAGGATATTTCTGGTATACCTTGGATGAACTTGGAAGGTAACCCTGGTAGACAGTGTGGGAAGGAGTTTGGGTGATTCTAGTACTTGGGCCCAAGAACATATTCACAGGATGCCAAGTAACCATCTATTAGTTCTTCACTAGTTGGACCTAGGCCCTAATCATCCCAAGATTTCCTTTGAAAGGCATATCTTATGTATGCTATGTCTATGTGACTTTAGGAAATTTTTAGTGAGTGTTGTTTGGTTTTTTGTGTTTAGTTGGCCTTTAGGTGTGCGTGAGTCAAATTTTAAGTTGTGTAGGACCAACCTATCCATAGGTCAAGAAGGTTGAAAAACATTCCTCCATCTGATACAGTGGATCCTCCACCGCCCCTTGAAAGGAGGAGACTAGATACTGACGGTTCATTTGAACCAGTAGAAGTTAGCGAAGTTCTAGGTGAACCAGAACTTAGGATTAACCAGAAATATACAACTGTAGTAGAGATCAAAGTATTGCAGGTTGACGAGTTTGCAAAGAATTTTAACCCACCTCTAACTGACTTAAATGATCATGTATCATCCAAGTTCTTCCCTTTAGATCACCTGTTGTTGGTCTTCCTATGAGAATATTTATGGCTAGCTCTAGAGAGGGTATTTATACCCACACTTTAGCCATGTTAGCTGGAGGAGTGCTACCTCCCCCAGTTGGTACTTCAAGACCAAAAGCATCTACTGCACCTTTTTCACCAAGTAGTCAAGTGGTCCAACCACCGAATTCCTCCAATTTAGTAGATCCTTCTAGTGGGGTAGTCACTGGGATTCCCAGTGCACCTTTTCCTTCCCCCTCCTTCATGCATACTACTTAGAGTGGTCCTAGTGGATCCTCCTCATTTATTCAGGGTTTTCCATGGAATGGGGGCACATTACCCCATCCACTCCTCATGTAGGTCCCACACCTGCATATATGGGAATGCAGTTTGGAAACACAAACGCTTTTGGACAAGGTTTCCAAACATCAGTTTCGAACTCCTTCACGAGATATCCCTTTTTTATTTTTAACAGAAGGATACCTGCTCCTGAATTCATACTCCAGTCTCATCTAGAGTGGCTCAAACCACTTATAATGCACCACACACAAGTAATCCACTGGATTACGGGTGGAATTATTTTCAAAGTAGTTCGACTACTTCTCAATTGACAATTGCGGGAAACCCCACCTTTTCGTTTGGGAACTAGGGGGCATGTCCTTCTACATACCAGACTCATGTTTTTCATGTTCTGGCTAGGCTTGAACTTCCCTTCTTGACAACTTTAAACTTTCCATACTTATCCAAATTGATGAATGACCTGATGCGGCATAGTGCCACGTGGCCACCTATTCCTAGAAAGTTATCTTCAGACATTCTTATGTTTGAGGGAAAATATGGTGAAGATTTAGGTTCCCATATAACCTCTTTTCACCTATGGTTCTCTTCAAACTCACTGAATGATGACACTTTTTGGTTGAGGCTTTTCCAGAGAACCTTGACTAGTGTTGAACTAACATGGTATATTGAACTGCCCTCTACTGCATTTGATAGTTTTTTGGTCTTAGAAAATGTATTCCTCAATCACTTCCAGATTCTTGTCCAGTATGATGCCGGCATAGACCTATTGTCGACTTTTTGACAAGACAAAGCCACACATATATCGGATCATATCCAAGATTGGAGAAGATAGAAGAGGCTTATCAAAGCCACTATACCCCCTAAGTTTTGTTAGACTAGTTCTTAAAATATTTATTTCCTTATATATATAAGGACGTATCCACTTCGGGGGTGACCACAGAAGAAGAGGCTATCCTCAGGGCCCAGCATATGGAATTGATATATGCTTAGTCGGGGATATTATATGAAATCATACCTAAGGCACCGAGGTATTCCCATAGCGCCGAGAAACCCAATCCTGGACCACATACCGATGGTGTAGTTGGTTTAGTAAATTCTTCCACTCTAGAGTCACTGGCTAAGAAACTCCATGAGTTTTCAATGAAGCAATCTGTAGCGGAGGAATCAAAGGCTTCCCCCTCACCTCAAAATTAAAAAAAAATTACACAGTCTTCTTAGAAGGGAAATCAGTAACCCAATGGTAAAAATAACAAAGGGAATAAGGGCGAGGGTGAGGGTAATCAAAACAAGAAGAATCCCACGAATAATGCCGATGGGGGTAAGACATATAAGAAGAAGCTGAATTTTCCTTGTAAGTTGTGCCAGGGAGACCACTTGACTCATCAATTACCTCTTATGGATCAAGCCTAGGAGTTTCTTAAAAATAAACAACCAGTTGTCCTAAAGGATCCTTTTCCCTAAGGACATAATGAAACTTCTTTTTCTAATGTAGTCAAGGGCACTTCTAATGCCCCCCCTTATCAGAACTATGTCAATATGGTATGATATAGTGACTTACTCCAGACAAGGAATAAAAGTTATGAATTGGAGGATCCTGAGAAGGGTAAGTCTATTGGTGAAACCTCTAACCCTCTCACAATCGAGAAACCTGCTGATCCAATGCCTAAGATACTGAAAGGTGTCTTTAAAAAGGAATTTCACAATCCCAACTCTAGGGATTATTATAAATAATATATGGTGGAATATTTGGTCCGAACGCCTTGTGCAATTTCAACATTGGAAGTGTTATAGAGTTGTCCTACTCATTGAGATTCCCTCTTAGAAACTTTAGGCAGCATGGATTCGTCAAGCCTAATGGAGAAGTTTAATTTTTTAGATGTTAAGATTCGCCTGCCGTATCATGTGGATTTGTCAATAGATGTTGTCCATGGTGGAAAAACCATTGGAAATACAGTTGTTGATGAAGGTGCTTCCATGTGTGTGATGCCAATTTCTTTCTGGAAGACTTTAGGTTCCCCGGAGCTAGTTCCGTCAAACACCTTACCTAGTGCTTTCGACGGGAGTTCTTTCCACCCGCATGGTATCCTACTAGCTTTTGAGATTAAGTTGGTAGGGAAAGTAGTGGTTTTTGAAGTTGAGATGATTGATTCTCCTTTGTATTATAAATTTATTTTAGGGAGAAGCTGGACTTACGCCATGTGTGCGATTTCCTCGGTCGTTCTTTGAGTGGTCTTTTTTCCACATGAGGGAAAGTTGTTTACTGTTAACCAACCCAGTTTCACTGAGAAGGGCCATTTAGAAACTAATGATTCCACTGTACCTTTAGCTGATCAGGTTAAACCAGATAATGAGATCTTGGGGGTTGGAATGTATGCATCATTGATGGGCATGTTTGATATCCCATCCCTGATAAATTATCTATGTTCTATGAGTGTAGGGAAGTCTATCAGGATGATTGCGGATAGAACTAGTCCTTGGGTCCATCCTTCTCATCACGAACCTCAGGTGCCCTTATCTACAATGGAAGTGAATTATCAAGCTATCGCAGATAGCACTGCTGATTCTATTGCAACTCCTTATTGAAACTCCTTCTACAGTCTCAAAGGAGTCGAAGAAATATTATCTGCCTGCTTAGGCAAAGAACTCTTTATATTTGTATGACTTATTAGCAATGGTTTTTCCTTCGGATGAAGCCATTTTGGAATCCATGAGTGGGTGAGATATGATTTGTGAATATCTTCACCATAGATCCTACTTTCTTCCAGAACTGAGTAGAATTGAAAACCAAGAATTCCATGTGAGACTGGCAGAAGATATTGATTTATTGATTAATCATTTGCCAAAGGAGGGAATATTTGCTGAGGGGAATATGGAAAATATCTCTGCTACCATTCCTATAAACATCTCTACAAACCCCAACGTCATTGAAAATGTTCATATCGGTGCAAACTGATATCCCGAGGAGATTACCATATATAATGCCTTATTTAAGGAATTTTGTTATGTGTTTTCCTGTTCATATGAGGAGATGTCAGGTATTGGTCCATCGATTGTAGAACATGAAATATGAACCTATGCCGATGCTAAACTGGTTCAAGAAAATATTTGGCTTGTTAATCCCCACAAAGCAGCAACCGTCAAGATTGAGGTGGAAAAGTCATTGAAAGCTGGGTTTATCTACCTGATTGCTCTGAACGAATGAGTATCCAATCTCATTCCTGTTGATAAGAAACAAGGGACAATATGTGTGTCCACTGATTTCTATGACCTAAATAAAGCATGTACCAAGGACAATTACCCCGAGCAATTTATAGATCAAATCATTGATGCTTGTATGGGTAGTGAATTTTTTTTTTTTTGTTTATGGATGGTTTTTCTGGATACAATGAAATCCAAATCAAGCTGAAAGACCAACACAAACCATATTTTACTTGTCCATGGGGTACCTTCGTATACAATAAAATGCCCTTTGGTTTGAAAAATATTGGGGCTACTTTTTAGCACGCAATGAACTTTTCCTTCCACGACATTAAGAATATTGTTGAGCCATATCTAGATGATCTGCTCGACCATTCTCATAAGAAGAGGTACCATCCAAATCACCTTCATTTAATTTTTGAACGATGTAGACATTAAAAAATACGCTTGAATTCCCACAAGTGTTTTTTCTATGTTGAGTCAGGGATATTAATCAGGTTTGTCGTTTCAAACAAAGGAATTCAGGTGGATCCTTTGAAAGTTGAGGCCATTGTAAACCTTCCTCCTCCTCGTTCTATCAGGAAACTTCAGAGTCTTCAAAAGAAATCTATTTTACTTCGATGTTTTATAGTTAAATATGCCAATATAACTAAGGGTTTCATGCCCTTGTTCAAGAACTTACACTCCATTTGTATGGGATTAAACCACACAACTTGCATTCAAGGCATTGAAAAAGGCATTGTTGCCAGATCCTTTATTACGTCCACCAAATTAATCTAAAGACTTTATATTGTATCTGGTTGCGTCAGAGACAACAATTGGGGTGGTTTTGGTTCAGGAGGGTGACAAGATCCAAGAGCATGTTGTCTATTATCTCAGTTGTGCATTAGCTGGTCATGAACTTAGATACTCCCACATCAAGAAGTTATCATTAGCATTTGTTTATGTTGTCCAGAGGCTGCATCACTACATTTTACAGAGGAAAACTACAATGGTGGTAGATGTAAATATTTTTCAATATATTTTGTCCTGACGCATAATCGGGGGAAAATTCAATAAATGGATAGTCATAATTCTCTAGGATTTTGACTTGGTTTTTCAGTCTACTAAATCCAAAACGTCCTTAGTTTTTGTAGAACTTATCTCAAAATTTCCTATGGAAGAGAATGTAGTGGTTAAAGATGAATCATTCCCAGATGAGTATATATTTTTTATTTCCACCTCTAATCCTAGGTATGGAGATATCCTTATATATATCCATATTTTGAAGTGTCACACATCCTTCTTTAGGGAAGAGCGACGTAAACTGCATGTACATGCGAAAAACTACCTGATCATCGGTGATACTTTATACCATAGGGGGGTGGATTATGTTTTGCATCGGTGCCTCACCCACAAGGAGGTTGAGTGTGTCCTAAATGATTCCCATAGCAACACGTGTGGGGGTCATTTATCTGTATTAGCAACGAGCTAGAATATTTTACATGCCGGTTATTTCTATCCCACAATCTTTAAAGATTGTGTGGAGGCTATTAAGTGTTTTCATCCATGTCAGCTCTACACCAGGAAAATGTGGTCGCATCATGCTCTGTTGTTTCCTGTTATTTTAGTAGGACCCTTGACTAAGTGGGGGGTGGATTACGTGAAGTGCAATATAGTTTCGGCTGGGGGGAAAAATATATCATTGTCGTCATCGATTACTTCAATAAATGAGAAGAGGTAATGCCTGACTTCAAAGCTAACGATGAAATGACAGCTTACTTCATGTTTAACCAGATCATTACTTGTTTCAGTATTCCAAAGGAGATTTTCGTTTACCATGCAGTCACTTTCAGAATAGTATGATGAATGTGCTAAATACTATGCTAGGATTCAAGCAAGATCATTCATCTTCCTTCTACCCATAAGAGAATGGTCAAGTAGAGGCATTAAATAAGACCTTGAAGACCATTCTCAAGTGTACCATTAACGCAAGACAATCAAATTGGCACATCATGCTATATCCTACACTTTGGGCGTACTGGACTAATGTCAAGACTACCACAAGTTTTTCACCTTTCCAATTCGTTCATGGGGTGCAAGCAGTCACTCTGGTTGAATGCAAAATTCCATCTCTTAAGATAGCCATTCATGTACTCCCTAACACTACGGAATTAGAAGAACGTATTCTACATTTGGAAAATCTAGACGAACGACATAGAGATGCGTTGATGGCAAATGATGCTCATAAGAATAGGGTAAAAGACCAATATGACAAAGCAATTAAGCCAATAATTTTCTCTGAAGCAGAGCTTGTCTTGCTTTGGGATCAAGAAACATAACCCCTTGGGGTAGGAAAATTCAAGTCCATGTGGTTAGGTCCCTACATTGTGTCAAAGGTATTGAAAAAAGGGGCATATGAGTTAACAAAATTTGATGGAAATAAGTTTCCTAAGCCTAGAAATGGGCTCTACTTGAAGAAGTACTACACCTAGGCATGGTGTTTGTTCTTGTATTTTTATTTTATATATTTTTATGTACAATATTTATATAGCTAGTGTTTCTTATTGTTAACCCAAAAAATCCCTCACGAAGCTCTCTATGACCTACACCACCCAAGGACACCACTTCACGACCCTCCATTAGACCCCCACACCCTCAAAATAGCCTAAGGATGAAGAAAAGGGCTTAAAAACCCCAAAAAGGAGCCCAAAATACTCTCCTAGAAGCTAAAGTCCCCCAAAAGGGGATAAAACCCTAAACGGAGCTAAAGTTAGGGTGAAAGGGGATAAAATCCCAAAAAATGGGCTAAAGCCTGGACTAAGGGCTTAAAACCCTAAAACCCCAAAAAAGCTATAAAAGGAGCATGGGGGTCACTCTCAAAACACTTCTCCCTTGCATACTATTATGCTTCCCATGGATGCCTTGAGACACCTTTGCCTCTCAAGCCACCCACTCCCTCTCCTCCATCTCCATTGAGCCATTTCTCCCCCCCATCTAAGAGAGGTGCTTTTACAAGCTAGGGCATGGTGGCCCATTTCCACTAGAGAAGGTATAGCTTGTCTTTCATGTTTTATTTCTTTGCTTCTTAGTTTTCTTTGGTTTCTAACCATTATTTCCATTTGCAGGTTTTATGTTTAACATTGTTTTGTAAGTATTTCAATCTATTGTAGCTTAGGATTTGTTTGTAGGTCTTAGGAAGCAGAACCGTAACCCTTGTTTGCAGAGGGGTTCACCATTGCTTCTCTTCTTTCTGTTCTTAGTTTAGTTTACAGTTTCTATCCATTTACATTCTGTTTTTATTTTCTACATTTATCCACGCACAGGAACCTACCCTTCTATCCTATAGACAGAAGGGATCCATTCTTGCCCCTATAGCAAGGAGAAATTCCTGCTACAGAACTGACGACCATACCAGGTCGATCCCACAGGATCCCTAGTCCAAATTTTTAATTTGCAAGTTTTTTAATTTTTTTCCCTAGTTTCCAAAAAATTCCTACTAAATTCACTTTAAATCCAGTTTTTTTTTTGTTATCAGTACTGCCCAAGCCTCTGCTAGGCAAAACCGAGTCAATTTGGCCATAGTACAAGTTATTGTCGACCAAATCTGACTTTGGACCACAAAAAACCCCAAATCTAGGGTAGGTCACTCTTATTGGGCCTGAAAGTGAGGTGAGGGCGCACTTAATGGCCAAACAGGTGCACCCAGGGCACACTTAATCCCCCGATAAGTGCGAATTCAACCCAGAAACACATTCCACAACTGTTTCTGCATTCTGTGCAACCCCCTCACTTGTTTCTGAAAAAATCTTGTGACCCCCTTGCCAGATTTGATCAGAAATGTGTGGCCTGTCAAATAGAACTTCAATGTCAGTTGAATAGAGGTTAACTTTCAGTTTTATAGGGACTGTCAATGTGGATCAGCCGCATCTGTCCAGCACTACAAGTCAATTTTAGTTTCTGTTTTTGTTTCCTGCAATTTCTTTTACAAACAACATGTAGATTCCAAGTAAATGTTAATGGCTTAATCAAATGAATGTAGCTTAACTAAAATCAACCTAAAACTAATTATCTTGCTCACCCTTCCTCCTCTACCCAATCATCACCCTCTGGGGTATTATGGGATATGACGAAGGGCAAGCTCGTATAGATCTAGGCACTCCACTAATATTGTTCCAAACCATTAAAACCAAATGACCTGAAAGGTAGAGGGGGTAGAGAAGGAGGGATTCTCACAGCGCTAAGCGTCCTCCCTATTGACCAACCTTACATCTGGGAGGTGACCTGAGGATATACGGATGGGCTTAGTCCCATTGTGTTGAGAGCCCAACACCTTCTCTTGGTTAAAAAGGAATATCAATGTGAGGTAGTCATCTAGTTAGACCATCAAACATTCAGGGTTAATAACTGTATTTGTTCACAATTTCTGATTATTCAATGCTTGCATACACAAACACAATGACATGAACTCTACCATGATGAATTCATAAACCATTTGCAGCAACCAAATACCAAAAAAACAAACAAACAAATACACCATACCAACTAATCAACCCAACTCAGTTCATGACGTTGAGTGAGCCTTAAAATTTACCAATTTACACTAAGTACAAACAAATCTACAGTCTTTGAGGACATAAGTCCCTGATTACTTCAACTATGGGAAGTACTTGGGCTCTACCTAGAAACTCATTGTGAGGAGTACCACAAAAATCCCAAAGTAGCTGGCCGCTGAGAGGAATTTCCAAGCGAAATAGGCAACAACCCCTTTCGATTGAGTAGAAACACCTGTGAGAAAAAATCTGAGTGTTGTCTTCTGGTAGTATTGGTGGCCAAGTGACCACCTATAGCCAATAGGAAGCCACTAAAACCAGGGTCCAAACATCATTCCCACCAGTTTCAAACATAAAATCTAACATAATTGATCCTCCACGCTCTTCCTCGCGCCTAAGAGTCGAACCACCACCGTTTGGAACACTCAATCGACACCGTCAAAGCCACTCTCAGCTATCTCCCACACCATCAGAAGGCCACACAACCTCTGATTCTGATTCAGACCCATATCAGTCTGAACCAGACCTCCATACTGCACCATCAAGCCCCATGGCTAGTGCAAACCCGGATCCATTTTTCGGCATAACCTTAGCAAGTGGACCCATGTCCACATCCCAACCTGTCACCCACAACCTAGAAAGTGGCCCAAGCACAGTTATGTAGAATGTCATCAATCAGCTGCCACCACCTGTAGTGACCAGCCAAGCTGGCCCATTGGCAGCACATGGGGGGCAGTGGCCCCTCCACCTACACTGCCCCTCCTACCACATAGGGGGGGAATGAACATCCACTTACATTGCCCCTAGTGTCATACATGGGGGAAATTTCCCCTCCAATCATACTATCCCCCCCACAACACTTGGGGGAATTGGCCCATCCGCAATGGTCCCACCGCAAGCACCCCTAGCTATGCAAATGCATTATGCACCTGCAAACCCCACCACCATCACAGCCCCATCCCACATCAACCTTGGGTCAAATATTCCTTTCATGGCTCATCTTAACTTGCCTAATCTGGAAAGATTAATAAATGACCCCATTCACCATCAATATTTTTAGCCTCCAATGCCAACTAAGCTGCCATCAAACATCCCCAAGTTTGAAGGCAAAGCAGGGGAATGTCCCCAAAACCACATAATGACATTCCATCTATGGTGCTCATCAAACAACATTGTAGATGATTCCATCAAGCTAAGGATATTCCAATGCACCTTTACAAGTGCTATGGCCAAATGGTACATTGAGCTACCGCAGGCCAAATACCCGGACTTCAAATCCCTAGCCTTCATGTTCCTACAGTATTTCGAACTCCCTGTCAGATATGACGAAAGGGTGGAGATCTTTCTATCATGCCGTCAGAACACTGCCACTCATATCACTGACCATATCCATGAGTGGCGGTGATGTCGTAGCCTATGTAAAATCTAACTTGATGAAAGGATCTTCTTGGATTGGTTCCTTCAGACCTTGCTCCCACCCATAGCAAAGGATGTCACATCCGAACGTCCCCAATCTGAGGAAGAGGCCATACTAAAGGCCCAATAGTTTGACCTTATCTATGCTCAGTCTAGATACCTGTACACTGTCATTCCAGATGCCCCCCGTCCGAATACCTCATACCGTGATGCACCGGGGGCATCCCATGCTACAGATGGCATCATAGGATCTATCTCCCAACATCCACAGCATCGATCGACACCACCTGTAGTTCCATCACAACCAAGTAACACTGCTAATGTTGCTTACCAAATCCAAGCTCTGGACTATGCAAGAATGATGTCCCAATTTGGAGCAACAACTTCCTACGCACAACTTGTGCCACCACAATAGGCTCAGGCCATGGCTTGGCCAACATAGTAGTATGTGGGGAAAATTCCCACATTTGTGGCACCACAACCCCCACAAATCTATTATGCACCGCCAGTGCAACTGGTTCAATTCCCTTCCCCCGCTCCACCCGCTCCATTGGGACAAGTGTTTGCACAACAAAACCATCCCAACCAGCCTACCCCCAACAATCAACAAGGGAAATCTAGGAATAACCAACCCCGCGACCAAGGAAATAACCAACCGCAAGGAGGTGGTCAACAACTAAACACTCCTAATAATGTCGTGGAAAATCGTCCAGCCCAAAACCCCCCATGATAGAATGCACCAAGACACAACGCTCCATTGCGCACAAACCAACCATGCACACTCTGTGATGTTTATGGGAACTACACATTTTAGTGTCCCCTCATGGCTCATGCGAAGCAGGCCATTCAAAATGAGGCCCAACAGGACGCCAATGTTGCCAATCAAGCCCAACCCAACCTGACACCACAAGGACCTCCCCCCATGGTGCTTCAAAACCCACTACCAGTCCAAGGATTGGTGGCAACCATTCCCCCTCCCAAACGCAATCCCAATGCTCTGAGGGCACCTCCCATGACCGAAACAGGTGTTCACCACCTACTAGCCATGACGACCGAAGAGGTCAACTTGCAAACCCAACGGAATGAGTATGGTACCACCACCGAACTTGCTGACACATCAGCGACATCCATGTCTAAGATAGTCAACCTGCCTCTTCAGTTACCCCCATTCCTATGCCCCCCCGTACGTAGAATTGCCAATAACACCATGGCTAGGGCTACAATCAGCTATAGCATTGTGGATGATTTGGCCCAAACGCCAACCACCATGCCCGCTCCTAAGGTACTTAAAATGTGCCCAACGTAGCGGAAATAATTACTAGCCGCCCTTGGGGAAATAGACCCCTCCGACTCCAAGTTGATCAAATTCAACATGGAGAATGGAGAACCGCGCATGCCATCAACCATCGCCTTTCAAATCTCAGTATCCATCTGGAATTTGGTTTTGCACTGGTGCATAGTGGATGAGGGGGAATCCACGTGTGTTATGTCTACCTTGGTTTGGCTGAAACTTGGATCACCAATTTTGTAACCGTCCTCCACAACCCTATGGTATTATGATGGACATCCCACTAAAGCCCAATGAATCCTCCCCCATGTCCCCATTACATTAGCCAAGAAGATAGTGTTGATTGACATAGAGGTCGTCAATGCTCAACTGGACTACAACCTTCTCCTCATGAGAAGTTACATGTATGCCATGCGAGCTGTCGCATCAACTATCTTTTGTCTCATGATGTTCCCCCATGAAGGGAAGATTGTGACAGTTGATCAGCTCACCTATCATGATCTGCAAGGGTTAACCACACCTACCAATGTTATCCCTACCATCACAACCATTGAGCCACAAGGGGCAACCACACACACTAATGTCATCCCTACAACCAACACTATGGTTGAAAACACACCAACCTCCCCATTGTTGAATGTGGGCCCTGGGTTGTTTGCCGATATTTCCACGATGGCTCCTTTCCTGTTAGTGTCACCACCACCGACACAAAATGAAACTGTGGACTTGTGCATGGTCTCATCAAGCACCACTGCACCCAAACATCAACTGCAGTCGCAGCCCCAACCACAACCACAACATCGTCCACAGCCGCAACACCAACAGTAGCCAAAACATCACTCGCGGCAGCAGCAACCACAACTGCATCCCCACATGCAACTAGCAAGGATTTATCTGGGATCCTCTCCAGTCCATACAATTCCCTTCCTCTTTCCCCCACCTGGTGTCATGAGAAAACTAGTAATGGCCACTTTAAGATTACCCAACTTTACATTGGGAATTTCTGTGTGGTATCTTGATCCACTGTCTCAACTAGCAATGCCCCAAGTTGTTTTAACCCCAGTGCAACCCATTGTAGTGGAGTCTCACCCTCCACCCGGCCCGCAAAAGCCAACCGTCGCACCCACACCCGCACCACCCCACCTAAAAAGGGCCAGGGGAAAGAATGCCAAAGCCAGCGCAGAACTGCGACAAGTCCGGCCTTGTGCCATCTATGAGTAACAAATCCATCCAACTTAGAGTTTCCCTGAAATCCCCATGATTTGTGCACATTTGGATGCCATGGATACAAACAAAAACATCCCCGTGGTTGAACTCCAACTGCACAAATAGTCAGGACCAATTCATTGAGAACAAACCATGCTTGCACCCTTTGTGGTTTGTATAAACACTATTCTCACCATTTCCAAGACTTTTCCAAGTTTCAATGGCTTTAGCTGACCTTCGACAACATTCCCTTGAATCTGAGATCACTCTGATCAAAGAAGTTCACCCCCCACCTCCTTATTCGGACACCATGTCCATTTACATGATGTCCAGTTCTACTGACCCTATTGTCTCCACCATCACCGATGGTCCATCAGACTTGTCTCTTCCATTGTTTCCCTAGCCACCACTGCAACCTCAGTTACAACCTCAACCTCAGTTACCAGGGAAACAGTGGGGTTCATTCCCGAGCAACATGATCCTTTTCCTTTTCCTTTTCCTTTTCCCTTTCATTTTCCTACCATCCGAGATCATCAGTAAGTATGTCTTGGCAGCCTGCAATCTATAGGATTTCACACTAGGATATCTTGTGTGGTACCTTGAACCACCTACCCTACCTCTAAGGCCCTAGGATGTGTTGACTCATGTCCATCCAATTGAGATGATGTTGCACCTACCTCCAGGCCCATCAAAGACTCCTCCTGTCTCCAGGCCTACCCCTCTTCCTCCAATAGAGACTGGGGGCAAGGCCACAAAAACCATAACCAATACCATTTACATGATCTTTAGCACTAGTTTCCATTATGTCTTGTCAGCTATGGAAGACCCACCTGATCTATCCCAGCACCACTTACGCGATGACAGAGATATATGTAAGATTGCCTTCGGTTTTACCCTATTCCCTTTAAACCATAGTGTGGAATCGGTTCTTCCCATAAAATACCATATTTTGTCATCCTGCCTTTCCAATGACCTTCGTCTCGACAAGGGGGCATACCTCTTCACTAACTCAAATGGTCAACTCTTGAAGAAGCCGTGCAATGGGCTCCACCTCAAGAGAGTCTATGCCTAATATAATCACTATGAGCCCCTTATAGCGTAGATTTTTCCCTTTCTTGCTTTTCAATGTTTTTTAGCACAATTCAGGGGTAGCACCATCAGCTACTAATCCAAAGTCACTCGGAACCAATTCAAGACACTTCTCACACCTCTGGGCTCAAATTTCTATCTTCTTATGATACCATCCTCTCATGTTTAACAAATAAATTCTGGGACTGTTTCCCGGAAGCTCCCTCGATTTACGAGCCACAGCATGGTGATGCAAGTATCTACGGACCTATACTTGTATCACACTTCTCAAACGCTACTCATGCAATTTTTTGGGCCATCGCCCGTTAAGGGTTACCAATTTTTTTAGTTTAGTTTTGTATTTTAACACATAATTGCCTTCTCCATCCACCGCACCTTACGCGGACCTCTGGACCATTGTCCACAAAACGATTTCTTTTTCTTGCATGTATTTGGCATATAAGTGCTCCTAGACTTGCACTCACATTGCATCTAGTTAATTCTATTCACCACAACACACACACACGCTCTCCTAACCTCTGTCCGAGAGCCACCTCGGTTTGCATGCCTTCTACCGCACTGACTCACGAGCCTCTGCCACAATCTATCCCATGCATGTATTGGTATATTTGAGAGCCTTATACTCCATCCATACTACGTCAATGACCTTTAGACCTCTGTCCACCATCTCGACAAGGGGCACCACCTATGACACCGGAATCAGTTGACCACACTGGAGTTTCGTTTAAGCTCTTTTCTGACTCCTTAAAACAATGAAAAGATAGCCGAGCGCAACTGCTTCCTTTCCTGCTCACTAAAGTATAGGAAAGGACATCTACATCGTCTCATTTACCTCCTTTTGCATACCATGTATACCATTAAATGAAAAGGACCACCTTGGCATATTCAAGCCAAGACCGTTCCCCTCTGCATACTTTTATGCTTTCTCGGACAGAGGGGCCGCACTTTATGAAAAATCTCACCACAGGTTGTCATTAAGCCCTTTTCCAGCCTTCTCATCAAAAAAAGATTGTAGAGTAAACTTGGTTTCGTTCATGCTCATAAAATTATTTGAATGACCGTCCAGTCAGTATAGGTTTAACCTTTTTTGGCCTGATTGGACTACCAATGGTAAAGAAGTCTCTCATCCCCTCCAGGATGGGTGAGCTCTCCTATGTATACTTTTATCCTTTTTCGAGCACAGGAGACTACCAATGAAAAAGAGACCCCACTGGAGTCTTCTTCGTGCTTTTAGACTCTCTAAAAATGAAAGCACCATCGAGCATTTACCTTCTCGGGCTCGCCAAAAATCCACTAGATCGTACCATAACGGTGTCCCTATACACCACCCCACAGAAAATAGTTTGGAAGCATTCCCCCTTTGGGTTGCCTTTGTTCAGAGTACTCTACAATGTGTCTTCCTTGGATCCCATCAATATAAAAAATGTCCACCTCCTCCAAGTATTTCCCATCTACAGCGACATTCCCGATATTACAGCTATGATCCCATTCCCATGAGTCAAGTTTCATTTGCTCCCTGGTTCACCCTGTCGTCATACTCTGAACAAAGGAATTTTGAGTCCACCACACTCCCCCTGCCCCTGTTCAATTATTTCCCTCCCCCCCCCATTCAGTGGGTTAGTCCGCAATTGTCTCACACCTTTCGGTTATCTCCCTCGTGCTCCTGGTCAAGGAAACATCATTGCCTTGACTATGGGCAGGTCTCCCTCTGTCGACGAAAACACACATATTCCAGAGGGTAGACCTAGAGGTCCCTATACCTTGGTTTCATTAACCTCATTGATGAGTTCCTTGGACCACTTAAGAGGAGTCCTTAGTGCCTCTCGGGATGGTTGTTTCTCACGTGCTCGACTCCAACTACATCATCACACCATTGAGATTCATACAGGGTTTGGTCCATGTAGTACTTGGTCGAAGACCATGGATGTCACCGGACTCTAGCACATTGGTGAGTCTACTCGAGGGACCTAAAATTGTTATGTCCCTTGTGATTTTTAGGATGCGTTGGAGAGAATGCTCAGAACCCATAGTAGTTCTTTGATGTACCTTTATGATTGATCCATCATACTTGTACCATAGAGACTCTGACTCTCAATCAGCGAGTCCATATAGCTATGTACCATTCCAGATCTAGTAGTCCGTCAGTCATGAAGAAATAGCATTCCATGACAATGCCATGGGTCCAATGTACTAGATCAGTATTGTATTCAACCTCACACTGAGGCAACCATTATTGTATCATCAAATGTATATGATCGGCTCTTGTATTTTAGAGCATAGATTAAATTATTCTTTTGACATTGTCATGAGCATGGGGATTCCCACCTCGTCCATATACATGTCACACATTATTTGTATCTCAACCATTGATGGGAACCATATTAATACAAAAAAACAAAAGCCACCATGCCCCATCCCAGGAAGCACCACCTCATCGCAGCAAAATCCTATGATGTCCGTCAGCCATACGATGAGCTCCTGCCCTCACACATCAGGGGGCAATCTGTTAACCCAAAAAATCCCTCACTAAGCTCTCTATGACCTACACCACCCAAGGACACCATTTCACAACCCTCCATTAGACCCCCACACCCTCAAAATAGCCTAAGGATGAAGAAAAGGGCTTAAAACCCCAAAAAGGAGCCCAAAATACTCTCCTAGGAGCTAAAGTCCCCAAAAAGGGGCTAAAACCCTAAAAGGAGCTAAAATTAGGGTGGAAGGGGATAAAAGCCCAAAAAGGGGCTAAATCCTGGACCAAGGGCTTAAAACCCTAAAACCCCAAAAAAGCTATAAAAGGAGGGTAAGGGGTCACTCTCAAAAGACTTCTCCCTTGCATACTGTTATGCTGCCCGTGGATGCCTTGACACACCTTTGCCTCTCAAGCCACCCACTCCCTCTCCTCCATCTCCATTGAGCCATTGCTCCCCCCCATCCAAGAGAGGTGCTTCCACAAGCTAGGGCATGGTGGCCCATTTCCACTAGAGAAGGTATAGCTTGTCTTTCATGTTTTATTTATTTTCTTCTTAGTTTTCTTTGCTTTCTAACCATTATTTCCATTTGCAGGTTTTATGTTTAACATTGTTTTGCAGGTATTTCAATATATTGTAGCTTAGGATTTGTTTGTAGGTCTTAGGAAGCGGAACCCTAATGCTTGTTTGTAGAGGGGTTCAACATTGCTTCTCTTCTTTCTGTTCTTCGTTTAGTTTACAGTTTCTGTCTATTTAGATTCAGTTTTTATTTCTGCATTTATCCACGTGCAGGAACCTGCCCTTCTATCATATAGACAGAAGGGATCCATTCCTACCTTTGTAGCAAGGAGAAATCCCTGCTACACTTATACAATATGTTGGGGGTTACAGATGTTAGTTGAGTGGTTCTTAGGTTTTCCAGATGTCTCTAGTTGCCATACTTGTAACCTAGATTCAGCCGCATGGGTAATCTATTAACCCTCAAGACAACTAGTTTCCTCTGGAGGCACTTGCTTAGTTCCTGCTACTAATAATTTGGCCAAGTAGAGATTTTTTATTGAGTTGTTATGGGATGTTGTGTCACATGGAACCACTCATTTGGATGTGAGACTTGACTCTCAACTTGTGGTTTCCCAACTCAATGGAGACTATCAAGTTCGAAACCCTACTTTGTTACGTCAGTTTTTGTAGGTTAGATTACTCGAAAGAAATTTTAAATATATTTCATTTAATCACATTCCAAGAAATGAAAATAAAATCANTATATAGATAGATTCTTGATCTGAAGATCCTATCATAACTGTATAAACATACAAAAAATAGGATCATAATTCATAAATATGCATATAGATCTAAGCCCGCTCCTTAGCCTCCTCGGATGCAGATGCCTCCTAGTCATCTTTGTAATGTAAAACGGCCCTGGCTACCCTCCTCAGTAGGCGTGTCCAAGTAGGTTGAATCCCTACTACAAAATCATGCATCACAATAAGAATCCTCTCTATGCGTATGGTAGGGAGCCCTTCGGTTATCCTATCCAACTTCACCTTGAGAATTTTAAGTATACCTTGGTCCCCACTCTTTTTAGGTTGCATAAAAATCCTAGGGTTCCCATTGAGGCATATAGGTCCAATATCTGCATTTTCAAACATTTAAAAATGAATTAAAACTCTTATAAATATGTATATATTTTTATGATTAAAATTCATAAAAACAAAAAAACATAAAAAGAAAAAATACCTAGCTCTGCCCATGCCTCCCCTGGTGGGAGGACAAGATCGTTATCTCCTCAAAAATATAGTCTGGCATATAAAAACTACTCGAGAGATGGTACTTTCCACTCCCACAATAGAAAGAATTCATCATCATCTAAACAGATCCTTTGCCACCCTTGTAAAATTGAGCACAAAGATCTATGGACCAACACACAACTTACAAGAAATATCACACAATTTTACTTAGAAATTGAAGAATGAAACAGTGCAAAAAATGGCTTGCAATTATGAAAGCTTTCATTACTCAAAAGCAATTAGATAATTAATTATAATGAAGTATAATGGCTAAATAGACTCATGCAATACGAATCCATGTGAGGAAATTCGAATTGGTTGGACTCTAATTGATTGAATGGTTAACTAGCCTTGTCTAAATCATTATCGGAGTTCATCGAAGTTCAAAATCAAAACTCAAGTGTCTAATTCAGTGTTAACTAGTCTAATTGACTAAGGTGGGTGAGTAAATGTGCCTCACCTTCATGTAGCGATGCAATCCTAGTGCTAACTGAGTAGAACTGAATGTAAGAGACTAGAACTGAATGTAACTGACACCTAACTGAGCTTGGCTAGTCACCAATTGAACTCAACTGATGGAGGTTGGTATCGACAATCGTAGTGGCTCCTAATTTGTAGGGATTGATCTAGGAGGCTCCTAAACTGATGCATACAAGTGCAATTAGTGGCAGTTGGCCTCAATTAGTGTTCACCACACTTTAGTAATTGGTACATGTGCACCAATTAGGCCAAGTGGACCCAATGGTGCTAGTGACTAAAAATAGATTGAAATGACTCCAGATTTAGACATACTCTTTAGAGGAAATTTGAGGTCTAAAATGGGCCTCCTAAGGAAAATAATAAAATAAAAGTTAATATAATAAAATAATAGTTAGAATAATAAAATAATAGTTATTAATTTTGGAGGAAGAATGAAAAAAACTACTTTTTTGTTCGTATTTTCGACATATTTTCCTGTGTTTTTGCTCAAATTATGAGTGGGAGAGCTCGTTGGATGCAGTATTTAATTCCACATCTAACAAGTACCCACACTGCATACTTTTGATGGACCCTGCTACCCCCAAAAAAAGAATGTAGGTATTTCTTGTTTTTGGGGTAGTTGGGTCCGTCAAATGTATGCAGTGTGGGTACTCGTTGGATGCAGAATTAAATTATGCATCCAACAAGCTCTCCCGCTTGAAATTTGAGTAAAAACAAAGGGAGATATGTCGAAAAATTGAACAAAAAAATTAGTTTTCTTTTATGACAAATATGTCAATTAAACCATTATGGTTGACTCATTTTATTGAAATTCTATTGGTTCTTGAATTCCAACTCACAAAATTTATTGTTGGCACGTTTTCTTATAAGGCCCATTTTAGACCTCAAATTTCCTCTAATGCATGATTTAGACATAATTGACCAAATTGGACAAGGGAGGATTAAAATCCTAATAGCCCTACTGAAGAAACACGTCCCCCCATCTAGTAATTCTAGGCTTCCGAGGGGAAGGTGGTGGTAGTGCTACTGCGGGGATAATAGCAGAAAATCTATCAAAGAAGAATGCCACTAAAATACTTGAGTATCCAAAGTTCTTCTTGCACCCTCTTTTGGAGCCAAAGAGTTGTTTATTCATAATCAGGATCATACTCAAACACCATTCAAATACTATTCCCTGCATGAAATCCACTGCAATCCACATTTGATTATGAGTAGCTAGATGCAAAGAAGAAGATCCGACAATTCTGACCACAATGCTTACCACTACCTGTAATGGAAAGCTTGTAATGCGAACAATAGGGATACATGCTCCCTTCTTCTACATTCCTAGTGGGAATTAAGTGTCCATATAGTCTTGGATACTCATAAGGTCACCCCCCCTACCTATACCCTCGAGATTCATAGGCATACCTCTGCAGGACAACCCTATAATAAAATACATGTCCTCTATTGTGACCTCCAATATCTCTCCTTAAATATCAAAGGAACCAAGGTCGTGATCCCACTAGTTAATCAAATGTTCTAGAAAATAGACATTGTCCCTCATGCCAGAAGTACAATAGAACTTTAACAACCCACATTGTTGTAAATCTTGAAATGTTGGGGCATCCTAGAGAGCTTCTCAGTCCATGTCTCTGTTCTCTCTTTTCCACCATTATAGAACCATTGTATACCTACCCATTGACCATCACCAACCATTAGAATCCATTAGTTTCTTTGCATTTTGGCCAATTTACAAGTTTTATTAGGTCGCGTAGAATACGTGAATGTCCTTTAGGCATTCCACATATCATACACAGGTTTCTTTATAGCAAGTTGTGTATGAAATGCGTGTATGTGACTGTCATAGTAGCATGCATGCGTATGCTGTGTGACCTTTTAAGGGCAGGCACAAAACCATGGATTTTTTTTACAAAAATGAAAATTAGAACAGATTAAAATAAGGAGAAGGGAGAGTCTACCAACCTGCAACTGATAGATGTCGATTTGTTCCACTAGTTTATCCTTAGTGAACAGTTGAAGCCAAAGCTAAAAACTTTCCAAATTGGGTAAATTGTCAAATGGTATGTTTTATTTTTCCTTTTGAACTATATATAGAAAATTTTCAAAATTTTGAAACCATAGCCTATAGCTAAAAGTTTAATTTTTATAAATGAACTAATACCATGACTTTTTACTAAGTACAAAAGGTTTGACATCATTAATAAGATGTTATCTGCTCATATAGGGTAGAATTCGGTCTTCAATATCTACTTTTTCATTTATACCTTGTCCATATTTAACCCTATGATTACCTCTTTGACCATGGACCATGGTGTTTAAACCATTTTTACCTCATCTCCATCATTGTTCCTCCATGGATAGGGCCTCCTCTTCATGGTTATCCTAGTTTAGAACACTTTATTGTCTTTTTGGTACCCATGACTTAGTTGTGCTAGGTTTGTGGGAGCGTTCTTAGTAGTTTTTCATGAAAAAATGAGCCTCATTTTGCATCTTTTACGATTTATTCCTATTATAAGGCTCCCCACACTTATGGAGTTTCTTTAGGCCCAGGTCTGACTCCTCAAAATAGAATTCACTGTCGAGTAAACTTGTTCATTCAAACTCATTAAGAATAAGTGAATGGGAATCCACATTGGTGGTAGTGTATCACTTTTTCGCACCATGTGGAATATTTACAAAAAAGGAGCACTATATTTTCTTCAAAATTGAGAAGAGTATTCTCAAATATAGGTTTATCACTTTTTTGGACCCGAGGGACTAAACTTACGAAAAAGGAACACCCAGTATGAGCTTACTTTTCTCTTTTTCGTGCTTTGGACCTAAAAATGAAAAATATTCTGAGTGTACCTTTTGTCTTTATCTTGCTCACAAAACCTAAAGAACAAAGCATCGAGTTTATCATTGTAAGCCCCACTTCTTGTAATAAAATGGATATTTTGAGTGATCTTTCCTTCCTTCATACTTGTTAAAATCAAGCTAGCTGCCGCTTCTGAAGGTGCATTGGTATGATATTAGTTTACCCCTTTTTTGGACCTTGTTGATTAAGTACGAAAAAGGTATACCTTAGTCCTCCGGGAGCTAAGAGAGTTCTTTTGTGGATTGTTTTATACCTTTCCTCCCTCATGAGACTAAATTGTATGAAAAAGCACTTCCCTAGCATCTTCTTCAGAGATTTTAAACTCTCAAAATATGAAAACACCAATGAGCATGTACTAGTTTGAGCTCATAAAATCCATGAATCTATGACATTATCAAGCATTATTCTCTCCCCTCTTCAATCTTGTAAAAAATTAAGAGAGAGATGAGTTGACTTTCCTAGACTAGTTAAAATTTAAAAGGAAAGATAAGGAAGAAGTACTCTCTTTGGGTTATAAATAGTGGCAACATGTCCACCTTGAAAACAACACTCTCTGAAATTTCCAATACTCATGTTTCAATTAACACCTTCAAATCAGCTATTACTTCAAATTTTTACTCCTCCATTTGTCCTTTATACATGGGGAATTTGATCATTTCTCCTACATGACAAATAAGTCTAGTTTTCGTATCTGCAATTCAAAAGCTGCCTTGAGTCATATCTGTGTTGAGCTCACTATTCAAGGATCTATCCCTTCATATGATTATTATCCTGATCTCATCATTATCCTATCTGAAATTACTTGTGTCTACCTTCACGTATCCAGTTCCTAGTCACTCTTGCGATCCGTTGGATGATTCATTCCCTTCCTCATCAAATTATAGTTTCTCATCAGCATCTCTTGAATACGAAGACCTACATTTTTTATGATGGTACATTAGGATTCACCACCATTATTGGTAAACTCATGTGATTCAATTGTCAGTATCGCTCATTTTATTATATTCTGTTGAGATCCTTCCATGTTCGAATTCAGCACATCTATTCACATGGTAGGGATTGTACTGGTCACCTTGGATTTCGATGAATACCTTAGCTTCACATCTATAACCTCAGTTGTGCAATATTGTTTTATGTTCAACTACACAGCTTCCATATTTTGAAGACTCGTCATTGTATATTGTGTCTCTGATCCAACTTTGTAATATATGTGGTCTTGTTACCCGTATCATATCATATAATAAAATATTGTAAAGGAGCTAGTGTTCCACTATATTGAACATGGCATCCTGAGATATGATTTTGTATATAACTTTGATATGTATATGTTTTAGGTACCTCCTCTACTGCCTTGGTAACTGAGTTCTCCAAGAATAAAAGATTGTAATGTATTTCATCCTTCGCTTCCCTCTAAACTCACACGTTAGGGGGCATACGTTAACATGTAAAATGGAACTTCTTCGTCTGAGTACTGACACCCAATGTGTTGGAACACAAAAAAAAATTGGATTGAAGTAGCCAAAACACTATAGACATGCATGACCTTTGATACAGCATCACCTTAGCAGCTGAATATATATTTTGTTTTGGACATTAGGGTTGAATACGCGACTATTTTCATAAAAACCTGCATATCATACATGAGTATGTGCATTTCAACTTGCGCATTCATTGCACTCGCAGATTTCCTTAAAGCAAGGAACATATCATACACGACTTGCCTATATAAATAGTCATGTATGCCTTAATTTGAAGTTAAAAAATATAAACATGATTATCTGAGGACACATGAGCCCTTAATCATAACTATATCAACTTCCTTAACCATCGAAACCTCTCTCTTTCCTTCTATAGCAGTAGAACTCAGTGTCCTCGGTTTCCAAAGGAGTCCTTGTCTCAGAAGTTGGGTTGTAATCTCATCTCATTTGTTTATCAATAAATAAAGTTTGTCTTTGAATGTTGTGTATTGTGCATTCTTGTATGTTGTAATTTATGAATTATATTATTATGAATATGCTATTTCATTAACCATTCATATAATATATAAGATATGTTGGAAGATCTTGTTATTTGCAGGTGATTACAAATACCCTGGAAGTTGTAGAAGCAAGTTGAAGAGAAGAAGAAAAGATAGGATTGATCGTCATAAATAGGGCATGCTTAATTTTATTCCTATTTCTATTTCAATTCCCAAAATGGATGATTATCTGCAAGTTAGTTAGTAAGTTGGTAACCCCAGAGGCCCTATTTTATAAGGGTGTGCTTTCCTGAGCAACAAGTATCTAGTTTTCTTGACCCATCAAGTGGTTCATATTTTGTAGAGAGTTGAGAAAGGACTGTTTGGAATCCAATGCGAAGGGTCCAAACAAATTGGTTAATATGCCTCTGGAATTGGTTTCTAAAATGTGGAATTATACAAAGATGGTGAATTTTGTGGCCAGGAAGTTGGTGATGCCGATGTCGAGGGGGTTCCATATTATGCCCAGACCTCCCGCAACACCCGAGGCATCAATAGCTATATAATCATTCTTTTCCCAAATATTTTTGGCCATATATTTGAAATTATATTTAGAGAATTTGGTCTCTTTTTGTTACCCATGACTCAGTTGTGTTTGCGGGAGCCTTCTTGGTAGTTTTTCATGAAAAAATGAGCCTCGCTTTGCATCTTTTATGAGTTATCCCTATTATAAGGATCCCCGCACTTATGGAGTTTTCTTTAGGCCCATGTGTAACTCCTCAAAATAGAATTCTTTTCCAAGTAAACTTGTTCGTTCAGACTCGTTAAGAATAAGTGAACGGGAATCCACATTGGTGGTAGTTTATCTCTTTTTTGCACCATGTGGAATATTTACGAGAAAAGGAGAACTCTCTTTTCTTCAGAATTGAGAAGAGTATTCTCAGGTAGGTTTATCACTTTTCTGAACCTGAAGGACTAAACTTACAGAAAAGGAACACCTGGTATGAGATTACTTTTCTCTTTTTCGTGCTCTAGACCTAAACATGAAAACAATTCCGAGCGTACTTTATTTCTTTATCATGCTCGCAAAACCTCAACAACAAAGCATCGAGTTTAGTGTTGTAATCCCTTTTTCTTGTAATCAAATGGATCTTTATGAGTGTATTTACTTCCTTCACACTCGTTAAACTTAAACTAGCTTCCTATTATGAAGGTGCGTTGGTGTGGTATTAGTTTACCCCTTTTCTGGACCTTGTTGACTAAGTACGAAAAAGGTATACCTTATTCCTCCGGGAGCTAAGAGAGTTCTTATGTGGATTGTTTTATACTTTTATGCCCCCGAGAGACTAAATTGTACAAAAAAGCACCCCCCTAGAGTCTTCTTCGGATCTTTCAGACTCTCAAAATATGAAAACACCAATGAGCATGTACTAGTTTGGGCTCGTAAAATCCACGAATCAGTGACATTATCAAGCATTATTCTCTCCCCTCTTCAATCTTGTAAAAAATGAAGAGAGACATGAGTTGAATTTCCTAGAATCGTTAAAATTTAACAAGAAAGATAAGGATGAAGTACTCTCTTTGGGTTATAAACAATGGTAAAATGTCCTCCTTAAACACAGCACTCTCTGAACTTTCTGATACTCATGTTTCAGTTAACACCTTCAACTTATCTAGTACTTTGAGTTTTTACTCCTCCATTTGTCCTTTATACATGGGGAATCTAATCATTTCTCCTACATGAAAGATAAGTCTAGTTGTCCTATCTGCAAGTCAAAAGCTGCCTTGGGTCATCTCTGTTTTGTGCTCATTGTTCAAGGATCTATCCCTTCATATGATTATTATCCTGATCCCATCATTATCCTATCTGAATTTACTTGTGTCTATGTTCCCATATCTTGTTCCTAGTCACTCTTGCAATCCGTTAGATGATTCATTTCCTCCCTCATCACATTACGGTTTCTCATCAGCACCTCCTGAGGATGAAGACCTATATTTTTTACGATGGTACCTTAGGATTCACTACCATTATTGGTGAACTCCTATGCTTCAGTTGTCGGTATCACTCATTTTCTGGAATTTTGTTGAGTTACTTCCATGTTCGACTTCAATACATCTATTCACATGGTAGGGATTGTACTGGTCACCTTGAATTTCGACGAAGACCTTAGGTTCACATCTATAACCTCAGTTGTGCAAGATTGTGTTATGTTCAACTACACAACTTCCATATTTTGAAGACTCATCATTGTATATTCTGTCTTTGATCCACCTTTGTAATATATGTGGTCTTGTTACCCGTATCATATGATGTAATCGAATATTGGAAAGGAGATAGTGTTCCACTATATTGAGCATGGCATCCTAAGATATGATTTTGTATATAACTTTGATATGTATCTGTTTCAGGTACCTCCTCTGTTGCCTTGGTAATTGAGTTCTCCAAGATTAAAACATTGTAATGTATTTCGGCCATCCCTTCCCTCTAAACTCCTACATTAGGGGGCATATGTTAACATGTAAAATGGCACTTATCCATCCGAGTAATGACATCCAATGTGTCGGAACACAAAAGGAAAAAATAGATCGAAGTAGCTAAAACACTATAGACATGCATGACCTTTGATACAACATCACCTTACCAGTTGAATATATATTTTTGTTTGTACATTAGGGTTGAATACACGACTATTTTCATACTAACCCACGTATCATACATGAGTATGTGCATTGCAACTTGCGTATTCATTGCACCCACAGGTTTCCTTAAATCAAGGTGTGTATCATACGTGAATTTCCTATATTAATAGTCATGTATGCCTTAATTTGAAGTTAAAAATATAAACATGATTAGTCGAGGACACTTGAGCCCTTAATCATAAATATATCAACTTCCTCAACCATTGAAACCTCTCTCTTTCCTTATGTAGCAACAAAACTTAGTGTCCTTGGTTTTGAGAGGAGTCCTTATCTCGGAAGTTGGGTTGTAATCTCATCTCATTTGTTTATCAATAACGAAAGTTCTTCTTCCAATGTTGTGTATTGTGCACTCTTGTATATTGTGATTTATGAATTATACTATTATGAATATGCTATTTCATTAACCATTGATATAATATATAAGACATTGTTGGAATATCTTGTTCTTTGCAGGTGATTGGAGATACCCTGGAAGCTATAGAAGCGAGTTGAAGAGAAGAAAAAAATATAGGATTGACCATAATAAATAAGGTATGCTTATTTTTCTTCCTATTTATATTTCAATTCCCAAAATGGATGATTGTTTGCAAGTTATTTTGTAAGTTGGTAACCCCAGAGGCCCTAGTTTATAAGGTTGTGCTTTCCTGAACAACAAGTATCTTGTTTTCTTGACCCACCAAGTGGTTCATATTTTAGAGAGAGTTAACGAAGGCTTGTTTGGAAGCCAATGTGAACGGTTCATACACATTACTTAATATGCCTTTGGAGTTAGTTCCCAAGATGTATAATTATGTAGAGATGGTGAATTTCATGGCCAAGAAGTTGGTGAGGCCAATGTTGAGGGGGTTACATATTATGCTCAGACCTCCCGCAGCACCCGAGGCATCAATAGCTATAGAATTATTCATTTTACAAATCTTTTTAGCCATAGATTTGAAATTATCTTTAGAGCATTTGGTCTCTTGTATGAATACACAGATATTTTTTTTGCCATTATTTTCCTTCTTAGTATTCTTTTCTTGCGAGGTGCACAACAACCTCTGATGTTCCATGA
>LPNX010440824.1:0-10640 GCA_001517045.1 Pseudotsuga menziesii | reverse complement strand
AAGAAAAAAACTACTTTTTGTGTTCGTATTTTCGACATATCTCCCTGTGTTTTTACTCAAATTTCGATTGGGAGAGCTCGTTGGATGCGTAATTTGATTCCACATCCAACCAGTACCCACACTGCATACTTTTGATGGACCCCGCTACCCCAAAAACAAGAAATACCTGAAAAAATGTGATGATGACATCATCATCACATTTTTCAGGTATTTCTTGTTTTTGGGGTAGCAAGGTCTGTCAAAAGTATGTAGTGTGGGTACTCGTTGGATTCGGAATCAAATTACGCATCCAATGAGCTCTCCCGATCGAAATTTGAGTAAAAATACAATGAGATATGTCGAAAATACGAACAAAAAAAGTAGTTTTTTTTAATGACAAATATGTCAATTCAACCATTATGGTTGACTTATTTTATTGAAATTATATTGGTTCTTGAATTCCAACTCACAAAAACTTATTTTGGCATGTTTTCTTATAAGGCCCATTTTAGACCCCAAATTTCCTCTAATGAGTTTCATTGGGGGCTTAGCATGGAATGGAGAAAGATGTCCCAATGGTCCAGAACTTCCCTAAAGAGACCAATTTTTCCCCAATATCTTTGATGCGCTACTAGTTGCTTCTTCATCCTCACCTTTCATTCCATGTTTCTTAAATGGTTTCATGGATCTTGTCTCCTGATATGTCAGTGCCTATTCCTAGCGTCTTGGATTTTCTAGTTTTAATGATGGATTCTTTTAGAAGTAACACTTGCTTGAAAGGGATGGCCCATTTATTTGGGTCTTGAATGGATTTTTCTAGCTCATCCAGATCTATATCACCTAGATCCATGTCCTCCATGTGATCTTCCCCCGGCTACATGTATGTCTTCCTCTCAAGTTTGTCATTTGAGAAGCTTCTATGCCTTCATCATTTTCTTTCTTATTATTTTTTTTAGTGTGTGGTGCAGTTGTTCCTTGATCCTCCAGCATGTTCTCCTATTGTAATACATCAAACGAATTAGAGGAAGTGGGTTTTTTGTTTTCCTCTGGTCCATGATTGTGATTGACAGTTCTTTTTCTCACTATGACCTTGGTAAATCCCTCTGTGTCCTTCACCTCCTTTCCCTTTTTGCATACTTGTGGGGTTGTTTTTGGGATAATCTATGAACATGCGGTTGTGCTCATGGAATCTTCTGCATATGAATGGTATGTGATCATAGTCCAGAGATTGGAACCAGTCTTCATCCTCCCATCTTCGATTTATGACTTCTAGTATATCCTTCATGATATCCATGTAGACACATATGCATGCATATGAATTGTATCTCATCCTTCTTGTCTGATCCACTAATTTTACAACTTCTCCTATTGTATTCCCCAAGGTTTCTAGTATTCTCGCATGCTAGTATTCTGATGGAAAGGAATAAAGTTTGATCCAGATCAAGACATAGGTCAAATATTATTTGTTTGGGTTGAAATTCTCCTTCCACATATTTAAGAAGAGCCCAGGAGAGTTGAAGAGTTAGGGGGGCCCTTTTAATTTCCTGTTCCCATCCTCAAGCTTCAAGAAGAAAATTGTGAATAAACGATTTCCTAAAAAACATGAATAAACCCTTGTAAATCAATACATATTAGCGCAATTCAAAAGATAGAGTTATAACCATAAAAATCTTAGGCATTAATAGAATAAGACAATAATAAATCATACATGTAAGTATTTATGCTCAATTTGAGGAAAAAAATCTATCTGGTGTATGAAAATGAAGTAGGAAAAGGAAAATAGATATAACCGGTATGTTCGAAAAGGGGCTATTACAGGACCTAACATCTCCCGCCAACTATCCAATTGCATGTCCTCATGCAAAAAATTCCACTAGTATGAATCTGACTATGGACCTCGTTCGTGGAGAGAGGAAAAATTGAAGGAACTTTCAGGTAGTCCACCTCCATCCAGATATCCATTACATGTAGCCCAATATTTCCAACATTGCCTCTCCTCTTCCTTAGTCAATGTATAATCATCCTTCTATGGATTTGTTGGCCACCATATAAGTGGAAACTTGTATTTGAGTCCCAGCCAGTGAGGTCCACACTTCTTCATGCAATCGAAATATCCTTCCACCCTAGGGAGACCCTGTTTAAAATTTTTGAAACAATAAGGGTCCCCTTTTTTCAAAGTTGAAGAAGAAGTTTTCCACCTGTGCTTGTTTCCTTCCATGACAAGATGTTGTTGTTTGGAGATCTCATTAACATGGGTGGAAATAAAATTTTCTTGCAATTCCATCAGCTTCTGAGTCTACATAGGATATTTGAGCTTCATTTCATGGAACGTGAGGTGAACCCGAGGATATTGAGGTTCACTCCTAATCCACAGATTGGAGATGGCCTCATTATGAGAGATTGTATGAAAATCATTTTCCCACTGTACATTATTATTAAAAAAAGAGGCAAAGGCTCTCAACTAGACATATCCTAAATGAGGAACATGGTTAGAGTGAAGGTCCATGGGACAAGCCATATCATGCAAATAGAGTTCACAGAACAGATTTAGTTTAGTGAAATTGCTCTCCACAAAGGTCTCCAAGAACTTAGCAGAGGGTGTCAATTGATAAGGTCTTCCATCCTTTAGGGATTTTAATTTAAACAGAGTCATTTGTTCATACAAGAACACCATATAGGAGGGATGTGGATCTCTAAATATCATCAATTCCTAAGAGAGAGCATACATTTGATATTTTTCATTCTACATGGATTTGAATTTCTTCAATTCCTTCCATTATTTTTTCACCTCTTCCAACTGAAACATTTGAAAAATTAACTCCTCTTCCCATTTATCCCTTAATTTTTTGATAGTTCTTTTGTACTCACAAAGGGGAACCATCCCTTCCTGACATTGGTCAGCATGATTTTTCCACTTCTTCACTTCCATATTCAACAGTGAGAGCTCTTTTATCAGGCTTTGAATACTTCTACCTTCTGCATCTTTCTCATCATCAGAATCTAAATTAACAATTTCTTGAGAAATTTGCATTTCTACCTTGTCACTGGATGTTTCAACCTTCTCACTTTGTATTGACAGTGTAATAGCTTCCTCTTTCATCAATGTTGCGGCAACCTCTATCTGTGTGTCTTCTTTAGCAAACAATTTTGGAAATACGTGTTCTTGTGTGACAACCTCCTCTTCCATTAGTGTTGTAGAGTCCTCTATCTATGTGGCTACTTTAGCAAACAATTTTGGGGATTTTGGTTCTTATGTGATAGCATCCCTCTTTTGAATCCCATCCCAAACAAATTCAGTCTATTTTTCACCCTCAACATATAATTTTGGGGATATTGGTTCTTGTGTAACATCCTCCTCCTTCTGTAATTCCCCCATGGCAACTTCAGTCTTAGTGGAAACTTCAACAAACATTTTTAAGAATGTTGGTTCTTGTATAACAACATATTTTTCTTCTATCTCAATCTCAGCATCGTTTATATGCATTGCAGTTCCACCTGAGATGACTTCAATGTCTCTAGATTGGTGAGATTGATCTTGAGTTACTTCAATGTCTCCTGAAAAATGAGACTAATCCAAGAATACTTTAGTATCCCCTGATGGCTAGGACTGCATTTGTCCATCTTCTCCTAATTCTAGGTCAAGGATTATGTCAAATTCTAGCTCATTTTCATCATTTGGCTCTACTGTAGGTACTTCCTTTCTTTCTTCATTTTCCTATGCTAGTTCTTGTGCAACAAATGCCTGTACTATGCCTTTGTACCCCACCTGACTAAATAATTCACCACATTATTGACATACCACTTTTTCCTTATACGCCACCTCCAGATGAACCTTCCATATGATCTGCAGCCTCCAATAATGTATTCTGTCTTTTCTCCCCTGCTTCCTACATGCTTCCTTCCAATTCTCCAATTCCCTTTGAAGCATTTGTTCTTCCTCTTTTAGCAGGACATTTTCATCCAAATTACTTTCAATTTAAGGCTCCTCTGTAGGAGGTTCTTGTGGAGCAGCATTTGATCGGGGTGTCATATGGGAAATTCGATATTTGCTTCAATGTTTTCCCACTTTAACTGCATCCCTCCTGCCACTGTCACTGACCTCGTTCTCCTTATTTTTACCTACCATGATGAATAAACTTCTTCTTTTTAAATTCTCCTTTCTCGTTGTGGCATGGGGGTTTCCAATTTTGAGACTGATATAGAAGGATTATTCCCCAATCCATCATCTTCCCTTGTTTCAACCACAAAAATTTCTTCTTCAATTACTGTTCCCCCCAAATCAAGGGAAGATTCAATGTTAAAAATATTGACATCCTCTTCTTCCATTGTAGCTTCCACAACCACATCATCCACTGTCACAACATCTAATGTTGCTCCAGTCTCAACTTCTACTGCTAAAGCTTCCATAATGACTATTCCCTTTACAAGGTTTGTTGTTGTTGCATCCTCCTTCAAATATTTATCCTCATCATCCTTATTCTGGTTTGCCACTGTATCATCCTCCCCCCCAGATGAATTTGAGGGACTCTAGTCCTCCTCTTCTACTTCAACACCCCCGAACTGTATAGGTTCCTTATCCTCCTCTTCTATTTCAATATCCACCAACTGTGCAGGTTCCCAAATCATCCCAGGCTTAGTAAGAAATTATGCCCAAGTTCAGTTATGTTTTTCTAATTCCATTGAGATGAGTAATTTAATTAGGTCATGGTTGGTAAGAGAAGCAACTAGATGTCGGGTTGTTCTCACATACCCCGCCGTGTAATGTAGAGTTTTCAACAAGTAAAATGGCATATTGAGTAGATCACCATGGTGTAGTTGAGAGAGTAAAGGAAATTTAGAGAAGTAGACAATTTGGTACCTTTAGTCACAAGTAATATACTTATTTAGGAATATTGCCACCTTATTCCAAAGACAAGGTAATGATTCTCGTGTTATCCCATGGCCACTTCGCTGAACATGTTCACCAGCTACAAGAAAATATTGTACCGTAGTCGCATTATGGTTTTTTTGTCCAAACCAAATCCTTCCTACCTGAGGAAAACCAGTAACCTCCACCACAATTGCTTCTGTGACATATATGCACACACCCCTATCCTCTGAATGAGTGTCAGTAAAATTAAGGATAAATTGAAGAGTTGTTTATGTGAGAAAAACATCTAGTCGTTGAAAATATCCAGTCCATCATGGCCACTTCAAAAATGGAAAAAATTTATTTGTTCCTACGTAGGGCCTCTGTGTTCACTAGTTCATATTGGACTGGTTTACCCATATCACCCTTCCTTCACAATTCTGATATCAAATCATGAAATTACAGATCCAGAAGTGGAAGTCGCAGCATAAGAACGTTCAACAAACAACCAAGGTCAGAATTGGGTATTTTAGGAAAGTTAATATAGTTATGAAGAGGGAATAATTTCCCAGATTTGGTATAAATTGGGAAAAGGGTGGCATTCATGTAATAGGCCCAAGTACCAATATGGACGTATTGATTTATAGTTAAATAAGTATGGGTTTTATGGTGGGTACAAAAGAGAAAGCATGATTAATTTTTCCATATCCATCTTGTGCCTAATCATGTAAATGGTCAGAATCTGTACCTTCACAATATGAGATTATTCTTAACTTTCCATAATGGTTTAGCATGTCATAGCGGCGATCAATTGAAAACATAATTGCACATGTGCTGTTATGATTTCTCCCACACCACTTTGAATGTCAAGTACATCCATGTTGGCTGGAACCTGTGGCAAATCAATAGTTATCTTTTCATTCTTAGCGAAACTGTGGTTGGAGCCATGAAATGAGTTGGAACCCAGCAGATTTATTGACAACGAGATTTATATACAAATATGAAGGAATTGCAACTGTTTTATAGCTAAATATGAAGGAGTCACAGCTGCGAAATAGAAAATATAGGTCAAATATAGCAGATTCGTAGCTGGTTTATGGAAAAATCTGGGGAAGTCACAGCTGTGAAAACATGAAAGATAGGCCAAACATAGGAAAGTCGCAGTTAGTTTATGGAAAAATTTGGGGGATTCATAGCTGTAAAAACAGGAAAAATAGGAAGATTTAGTGGATTCATAGCTGGAAAATAGGGTAAATCTAGCAGAGCCATAGCTGTGAAAAATAGAAAAAATAGGCAGATTTAGCGGAGTCGCAACTGGAAAATTGGGAAAATCTAGTGGAGTCACAGCTACAAAAAATGGAAAAATAGGCATATTTAGCAGAGTCGCATCTAGAAAATAGGGAAAATATGGCGGAGTCACAACTACAAAAAATGGAAAAATAGGCAGATTTAGCAAAGTCGCAGCTGGAAAATACGGAAAATCTGGCGGAGTCACAACTGCAAAAAATAGAAAAATATGCAGATTTAGTGGAGTCACAGTTTGAAAATTGGGAAAATCTAGCAGAGTCACAGCTGCGAAAAATGGAAAAATAGGCATATCCAACAGAGTCGCAGCTGGAAAATAGGGAAATCTCGCACAATCATAATTGCGAAAAATGCAAAAATAGGTAGATTTAGCAGAGTCGCAGCTGAAAAATAGGGAAAATCTGGCAGAGTCACAGCTGCAAAAAATGGAAAATAGGAAAATTTAGCAGGAAAATAGGGAAAATATGGTAGAGTCACAACTGCAAAAAATGGAAAAATAGTAGATTTAGCGGAGTCGCAACTGGAAAATAGGGTAAATCTGGCGGAGTCACAATTGTGAAAAATAGAAAAATAAGCAATTCTTCAACTAATTAGTTGTTGTTTCTTAATTGTTCATGTTCTTCAAGGAGTTATTTATGACAAGAAAATAAGCTAAGGGAACCCATAATCATTTTGGCCCAATCATAATTGCTACTCCTCAAGTAGATTCCTGTACACATTATTCAAAAGAAAACCGATCAAACCATAAAAGAAAATAAAATAAATAAAATAGAACAACTATTTATTTATATACAGGTTCTTGTGTGGAAATTCCAGTGTTCTTAAAAATTTATAGGGGTAGAGAGAAATTCCTTCCCTTGCATCAACTGATAATATGGATCAGGTGCAACATGTGAAATGAATGTATCCTTTGAAATCAACTTATGATATAGTCGCAACCTATGACCATTAGTGAAGAATGGCGTATGATTTTCATCAATACTAATTAAGAATATTTTTCCCTTATCAAATGACTTGTATATTTGGTAGGGTCCCAACCATCTTGTACGTATTTTTCCTTTAAAATACCTCTTTAATCTTGAATCATACAATAATTCCCAGCCTCCTTCATAGAATACTTTCTTCTTTATGAACCGATCATGCCACTTGGAACGTTGTTGTTGAATTAACTATGTATGATGCAAAGCAGTTGTGTGCTTCTCATCAAGTTCATTTAATTGATCCAATCTGTTCCTCTAAGCTTCTGTAAAATCTAATTTTTCTTCCATAGTTTTCTTTAAAGTTTTGATTTCAAATTCAATGGGAAAGACATCATTATTACCATACACCAATTCGTATGGGGAGAATCCCGTAGTGTTTTTCCATGTGGTGCGATATGCCCATAATGCCTCTGGAAATCTGCCATCCTAGTCTCTATGATGGATTCAAATTGTTTTTGTGAGGATAGCCTCAATACCTTCTTGGTACTTACCACTAGGTCATTAGCCTATGGATTATATGGTGAGGATATCCTGTGCTAAATGTGATATTTCTATAATAGGGATTCCAATTTATGGGACACAAACTACAGTACTCCATCTATAACTATCTCCTTGGGTATCCCAAAATGGGTGAATATTTATCCATATAAGAAATCCATGATAACTTGGTCATTGGCCTTGACCAAAGATACAACCTCCATCCATTTGGTCATATAATCGATGCAAACTAGGATATACAATTTCTGGTTCGGGGGAGGGTTGATAGGCCCTACAAAATCCAGGGCCCATATGTTGAAAGGTTCAACCACCAGTTGTGGTTGAAGAGGCATCTCATCCAGTATGTTGGGTTGGCCCATTTGGAAACTATCACAAGCTTGCACATATTTCTTTGCATCCTTGAAAACTATTGACCAATAATAGAGAATTCATAATACCTTATGTGTAACGTCCCCGACCCTCTGACCGGTGAGGAGGACGCTACCAAACCATAAAAAATTTTGAGGCAAATAGCCCCATGAACATGACCATGCATATAATGCTGAAATCTAAAGATTAAAACATAAAACATACTAAGATGCAAAATCATTCATATACATAGTGGAAGCAACATACGTTCATTCAAACATACCACATGTTCATCATACTCATTAATCAGTAAATATAAATGCAGATTCAGAATAGTCAAGAGTACTCATCTTAAAGAGATTTCGTTCCCATGACCAGCTATGTCACCGCAACATTCCACCCAACCATAGGCCAGCGTGCTCATCAATATCTCAGCAACACTGCCACCCCCAAGCTGGGAATGATTCCTCAAGGAATAAGGGTCAAAGCAAGCTTACACATAGCCAAGGTACACAAATCATCCAAGCCCACATAGTAGGGTTTATCAAGTTGTCAAGGAGATAGGAAAGGATAAATGCTAAGCTGGTGGTCTCAATGGAGAGCTAAGGATGCCTACACCAGAGCTAACTTGACGTCTAAGAAATCCACACACCCATCAACAGGAATCGGTCCCTTAAGCCCTGAATTCCCTTTCCAATACTCTTCAAGGGTTATGGAGAAGAAAGCCAACAGTCTAACTCTGTCTGAGTGGCTCCAACACCAGTTTTCTCAAGTATACCCAGCCTCTAGTCCTACTCTCAATAGTCCAAAGACCAACCACTACATACCACAGTAAAACAAATAGTCCACAACTCGGTGAGGAGATAAATACAACAGGGTGACAACCCCAAATGACTAGGTGAACACAACTCAAGTTAACAAGATGACTCAGAGTTTTTCTTGGCCCTAGCATGGCCAAAACAACTCAGCAGCAACCCAAAAAGGTGCTTGCATACACAACAACCCAAAAACCAGGGGAAGACAACAGCCATGCTTTTACCACTGTAGCAATGGGAGAAACACAAACTCACAGCAAATCCCACATGGAGATGAAAAGGTATAATTCTCATCCTAGAAAGGGGAAACACATACGCACACCCCCAAAACATAAGGGCAGACACAGTCAACCAATGTGGGGAAACAATAGCCTGTTCTCAATAATGAAGCCACAGCACAACTACACAGTCGACAATGGAGGAGTAAACATACCCTCAACCATTCCTGAGAAGAACATACACACTAGCCACAACCGTAGGAACAATGCCCGCCACAGATCGAACTCTAATGGAAAAATTGATCCTCTTCCTAGGATGGGGAAAGAACATAGCCGATCTCACAGTGAAGAACCATGGATACCCTTCATGGTTCGACAATGTAAAATAGGGTCAGACTCTCTGCATGAACGGAGAAGGAACAGAATGACTCGCTATGGAAGGAAAGATAGAACCCCCTGCGTGTGAGTGATCCAGACCAAAACCTTCGAAGGAGTGGGATCGTAGGAGAGTGGAGTGAGTGTGGAATGATTGCTTCCCTGTCCCAGTGATGTGAAGAGGAAGAGACCACTGGTGGAGTGGGAGCATGGGAAAGGACTGACAGTCCTTCCACACCCACCACTACTTAGCAATTACTGCTCCCAACTACCAGACAACAGAAGCTTAAATGGCTGGCTAACACATGGCAAACTCCCAATGACCCCCATGGGTTGGAAAACCCCCCCTTTAACCTTAGAAAATCATGCTATTTTCATTTAATGTTGCACGATCATAGCTGGATGTAGGTTTATTTTAATTGATGTGCATATTTGCATGATGCCCAAAACTATAATGTGTTGGATAGCACGATATACCATTGGCAACAATCCCTATTGTCGAAACATACACAACCAAATCGATGGTGGGGATTTTTCCTTTAGCTCCTCACCACGATTAATTACAATATATACATCATGTATTCTTTAATGCAAAAGGGGTCAAAACTGGGACATTACAATCCCCTCCCCCTTGGAATAACATCGTCCTCGGTGTTCCAATACGTAGGAATACATATACATTTTGCACATCCAAAATTTCAAAATTTTGTAGATCTGTCCCACGTTCAATTATTTACTTGAACTTTCAGGACCAATCCCCTTAGCTTCCACAAGCTTCTCCTGTTGGTTCTCATCTTTTGACTCATCCCCAAGTTGAGGAACTTTGTGGCCATTTCCCCCTTTATGTTCCCTCGTTGGGAAATCCCGACGTAAATGATGTCCTCCGCATTTCCAACATTTCGCTGGCTGCTTCATCTTTACCTGCTGAATTTCCTTTTATTCGTCATGCCTAGAATGTTTCTTAATGGATTTCTTGGACGAATGTCCCATCATTGATCCACTTTCCTTTCCTTTACCAATTGCTCCCAGAAGGCTTTTCACCTCCTTTTGCAAACCAATAGAGTCTTGCAAAATCTGGTGGTTCATCTCATTCTGCCTTTTTTGTATCTTGAGCATCTCTCCAAGATTCTCTTGGGTCCTAGCAATCATTTGAACGAGACTTCTAGCCAAGTCCAGCAGCTTTTGGTCTGCTGCCATAGTCAATGTGCACCATTGGATTTCACTCTTCTCACCTGTGAAATGCATCATTGAAATTCTGTTAGACCAAGCATAA
>LPNX010440802.1:132610-189856 GCA_001517045.1 Pseudotsuga menziesii | reverse complement strand
ATATATATTTATAAAATAAAATATTTTATTATTATTATTATTATTTAAGATATAATATAATTTTATATATATATGAATTTCTATTTTATATAATTTGAAAATATAAATTACAATTGTATTACTAATTTTTGGAAGTATCACTATGAATTTAGTAAACAATTCACATTTCAGATAATAATTTATTTAGTATTAAATTATTATTGTTATTATAAATAAAATTATATTATATAAATTATTTAAAAATAAATAAAATATGTTCAAGTGTTAAACATAGGGAAATTTAAAAGGCCATTTGGAAATGCACGCCAAAGGTTGTCCTTGTAAAAGTAAATTCATCCAATGTCATGGATATGTTCTCTGATGATATTTTCATCCACTCATGGTCTTAGTTCTCTCTATGGTGGTCACACGTGTGAATGTGGAGCTTGCAAAGTGAGTGAAAAATTAAGTTTGTTTTAAAGAAGAAAAATGTCTACAAAATAAAACTGTTTATTATTAAAACAAAATTAAAATGATGAAGTTTTAATTGATAAACAAAGTTATAATTTAAACAGAATTATAATCAATTAAAAAGGTCATGACTAATAAACTAAAGTTGAGATTTTTGAAGCATTATTTAAACATAGGTAAATTATGAAAAGCTACAGGATTTTTTTTTTCCAAAGAAAAAATTCGTAAATATTTTATTCACTTTCAGCATATGGCCCTCATAGTCCATTATACAAAAAACAACTAAGAAGTTGTCAATACAATCAGTTACTTGCTTCAAGGAAAGCACAATAACCATTATCAAAACATATGTTTATACAATACTGATCAGCAGAAAAGTTCATATATGAACAGCTGTGCATCAAAAAATAAAAGTCTGATCATAGTAGACTTTTTTCATCATTCCTGATCACTCGGGTCAGATAAATGTGAATCGGATGGTAATCACAAGCAAAAAACCAGAGCATAACTAGCTGGCTGAAAAAGTCTCTAAATGAATGAAGAATATAAAACTGATCAATAATCAGCAGCTGTAAAAATGGCCAATCCCAGACCATCCAAAAAGTCAAATCCAATTCAGCATCAAAAAAAACATATCAGCACCAAAAAACCATTAGTGCTAGAACAAAGAGGCCTTCAGCCCGCAGATCATGCTCTTAGTTAGTTTGCTTGATATCACCAGAATATGAATCAAATAACTTTCAGCCAAAGCATCATGAATCAAAGTATCATGGGAGCCATATATCAAAAAGATCGAAAATGCCCAATCATAAAGAATCTCCAAGAATAACCAGGAAAGTGATCAGAAAAACCTGACAAAACACATAAAGCAGAAGTAAACTGCAAATCAGATCACATAGAACTTAGAAAACCTGAAAAGTTTCCACAATATCTGCCCCTCTCTGTTCACATGTAACCCAAAAACCTCCCTAAATGCTGCCAGCTGCTTTAGCCAATGAGTCTGCTTTGAAATTTTGTTCCCTATAAATGTGTTTGAAAGACACATAATCAAGGCTGTCAGCTAAACGATTAACATCTTGAAGAATCATTGCTAGTTCAAGATTTAATAATCTATACTTGCCCAATGCCCAATTGATAGCTAACTGTGAATCCCCAAAAACCTGAATTTTGTCCAAGTTATGTTTCCGAGTCAACCTAAGGAGAAGCTTAAGTGCACATAATTCTGCATAATTATTAGTACCCAAGCCTAAACCTGCTTTGAAAGAAACATACTGATTATCAGATATGAACAAAATACCTCCAGCCCCACAAATCATTAGGTCCCCAGCTGCCGATCCATCAAAGTAACCCCAGGCATAAGTTTTATCAATTTCTTCCACTAAAATTGTTCTAATAGAAACATCAGATGAGGACTATGGAAAATTATTCAGCAAACCCAAGCTGTAGCTTGAAACCTGTGCAGGTGTTGTGACAAGTTCCTCAAAACAGGATCGGTTTCTTGCTTTCCAAATAAACCAGAGAACAATAATAGGTAGAGATTTTATAAGTGTCACATCTGGTAGTAAACACCAGTTTTTAAGACAAACAGACAAAGATTCTCCATACCATAAATTGTTCATTTTCAAATGATCCTCCAAACATAACCAAACATCAATAGTAAAAGGACATTCTACTGCAATGTGAAAATTGGATTCACAGCTCTGTTTGCAAAGAAAGCATCTACCAGGACCTTCTCTTCCCCTCAAGCAAAGAACATCCCAAGTCAAAGCTTTACCAGACAGAAGAAACCAACTAAAACCTTTTGATTTTAGGGGACACTTCATCTTCCATAAGACCTTCCACCACCAGACAGATTCCACTTCACTATTAATAAGCTCAGCATAACCCTCTTTAGGAGAGTACATGCCTGTTTTTGATAAATTCCAAATTATACAATCCTCTTCAACAGACAGTCTAACATGGCTAGACTTGAGAATGGCAGTATATCCATTCCAAGCAGCAATCTCAAGAGGGTCAGTAAATCCAATGGTTTCTGCAGATAACCATTTTTGAGACATCAAAACAGAACCTAGAAGTCCAATATCAGAAAGAAAAATAAAACCAAACAAATGTAATCTTTCTAACATAGGAATAGGAAGGCCATGTCGCCATTTACAGCCAGACCATGGATCTAAACCAATACGAACAGCATTGCCAGAACCAATTTTCTAGACTAGAAAATTTCCAATGAGATCGAAAGCCCATATAACAGCCTTCCATCATATAGAAATATTCTTTCTCTTTTTCATGGTAGTTCTTATCCATTCCAGAAGAGTCAATGGATAAATATATTTCTGTATTGCTATCTTAACTCATAAACCCGATCCATGAATGATATTCCAAACATTTTTTGCTACAAGAGCCTTGGCAAATAATACATGAACTTTAAGTCCCCAGCCACCCAAAGATTTAGGCGTAGCTAGAAGCTTCCAAGATATCCAGGATAAACCTGAAGAGTTCTGATTACCAGCCCATAGGAAATTAAAACAACGCTTTCTGATTTTCTCAATTACACCCAAAGGAATCCAAAAATGCATCCAATAAACTGGAATGGCTTCTAAAATAGCTTTAATCAAAATTAGCTTTCCTCTTTTTGACAGCCAACGGAAACTCCAATTCTGAATCCTTTGTTCAACTTTAATAATCAGCCAATCCCAGTCCCTAATAAGATATCTGCATGGTTTAAGATGGAAACCATGTTACTTCATACCATGATCAATTCTATGAACATGGAAGCTGAAAATGTTCTGTAGAGTAATAACTTCAGAATCTTCCATACAGGAGAAGTATAAAGAAGATTTATTATCATTTATATGCATCCCAGATGCCTTACAGAAATGCATTAAAATCCCATAAAGAGTAGATAGAGATTGTTCAGAGCCATCATTAACCATGACAATATCATCCACAAAGAGAACATGCGATAAAACTGTATTATTACCAAAGGATAAACCATGGTAAGTCTCGTTAAGTTGAGCATGAAGAATAGCCCTCCCAAGGCCTTCAACCACTATAAGAAACAGAAATGGTGCCAAAGGACACCCATGTCTAAGACCCCTACCAGATTTAAAAAAATTGGTAGCAACACCATTGATGAGCAGAGAAAAAGAAACTTAAGATAGACTGCCCATAACCCATGCAATAAAGTTTCCTGCAAAACCCATTTTTGCAAGAATAACCTGGAGAAAGACCCAGCTGACACGATCATAAGCTTTAGAAAGATCAATCTTAATCATAATTGCTTTTAAGGATTTAAAATGCATAGTGTGCATACCTTCCTGAATGACACCTACAGCATCGTGTATCTGCCTGCCCGGTAAAAATCCAAACTGTTCACCAAAAATATATCTACCCAAAACCTTTCTGATTCTGATTGAGATAATCTTACCAATAATTTTGTATACAAAATTACAGAGAGAAATAGGCCTAAAATCCTCAAATGATAAAGGGCTATCAATCTTAGGGATAAGAGCAAGAAAGGTAGAATTAAAAACACCTGGAATCTTTCCACTGATCCTGGACAATTCAATGACTCTTAGAAGGTCTTCACCCAAAACATCAAACAAACATCTATACACTTCAACGGGAATACCATCCATTCTAGGACTCTTATCGTTTTTGCTGATGGATAAAATATGCTTGATATCACTAAGAGTAATAGCCTGCATAAGCTCAACATTTTCATCCTCTGAGACAGAAGATGGAAAATATCCAGCACTTTGAACAATCTCTGGAAGATGGAGATCCGCTTCTTCTTTAAAAAGGGTTTCAAAATGCTGAATCCCAGCCTCAGCTATAGCCTCGGACCCTTCCACATGATTTCCAAAGTCATCAAAGAGTTTCCAAATAGAATTGCGGCATTGCCTATGAGCAGCAAATTTGTGAAAAAAGGGAGTATTATCATCACCACAGCTTAACCATAACGCCCTACTTTTCTGACGAGCCTCCTTTTCCCGAAAAAGAAGAATAACACTCTTGCGAGATTCAATCTCAATCAGTAAATCTTTATCAACCACTGAATTTAAACCAAGAATATGGCTATCATGAAATCTTTTCAGCTCAAATTCAATTTCAACCAAATCTTTAATGTTTTGAGCTTTTTTATTCAATGACCACTTAGTAGAGATTGCTTTAATCCTTTTAAGATTCTCACTAAATTGTGAATCAGGTGATAAAGCAGACCTAGCATCAAAAGGAACCCAAGAAACTTTTAAATCTTCAACCAAATCAATATGATCCAGCCAACCTGCATTAAACTTGAAAGGACTATGAGCCTTTGGAGACTGAGGAGAGATTTGTAGAAAGACAGGTTGATGATCAAAAATACCTCCACACCCAATCCATTGTTTAAGAAGGAAGTCACAATCTAGGAAATCAGCCGAAACTAATAGACGATCCAACCGTTTACAAATACCCTCAGAGCCAACTCTACGATTACTCCAGGTAGGAATAGCAACCAAAGGATTAATGTCAACTAACCCCAATCTCTCCAACATATTATGAAAAAAGTTAGATAAAGGGTCTGCTTGTGCATTAACCCCCCAGATTTCAGAAAGACCCAAGGAGAAATTAAGATCTCCCCCAAAACTAAAAAAGGAGACAAGAAACAGTCCATCTTAATCAAATTATTCCAGAAAGATTCCCTGTCCAGATAGGGCGCATAAAGATTAACAAAGGATATTTACTTTTGTAAATCATATGAAAATAAAACAACACATAAACCTGCTTCCATAGCCCAAGCATTATGAAAAAGAAAATTACCAGACTTCCAGCCCAAGATAAGTCCACCCGATCTGCCCTTTGAATCCACTGAAATGAACTTCCATCCATGAATTAAAAGTTCCAACTCTTGAACCAATAAACATCCCTCAATCATAGTTTCTTGAATAAAAATGACATCAACCCCATGTTTCTCGATAAGTCTAGTTACCGCTAGTTTCTTGGGAAGACTAGCCAAACCCCTAACATTTAAGGTCATGATGATCATAAGGAAACCTTATTAAGGGCTATAGCTCTAAGCACCCCATTACCACTCAGCGCAGGATGTGTATCAATCTCATCTTCATTCAGACTTGTACCTACTTCGTGATTCCCGGTTTTATCTTTGGTAGGCCTAGGAGGCTCCTGAATAGTTTTCGAGCACGATCGAAGAAAGTAACCCTTGCTAAGAACAGAAGAGGCCTTACAAGGAGATACGAAACCCAAATTCTTCAATGATAAAATTGGAGCAGAAGGAGATAAAGCCACAGGGATAAGGTTAAAGGAAGGAAAGTTAGCAAGATCATTCAAGGTATTGGAAATATTCAATGAATTAAGATTGGCAAGAGATTCAGTTGCAAATGTATCAGAATGCACATCCAAAAACTCCTCCACAGGCAATTCAGCCTTTGCAGAAGCCTGTAACCCACCTTGTTTTTTTACTCTCCAAACCTTGGAAGAAGAATGCTTATTAAAAGGAAGAGAGCATTCATTAGCTAGATGTCCAAAGCCATGACATCTAAAACATCGAAAAGGAATTCCTAAATAATCCAGAGGCTGAATGAAATCACTATTACCCTTTTTAATTACCAGTTCAACAGGTAATCCCAAACGGAAGTCTAGCAGCACAAGAACCCGACCAATGCAACATACCCCAGAGTGTAAATAAGTAAAATCAGTTTCCAAATGGGTACCCAAGGTATTCCCAACAAGTCTGAAGAATTCAGCAGACCAGAATTCAAAGGGTAAATAAGGAAGTTTAACCCAAATAGGAACTTGATCATACCTTTCCTTCCGCGGATCAAATAAAGGAGTCCATCTTTTAATCAGAAGGCCAGCATTATCCCATTTCCAAACACCAGCCAGGATCCTATCAGCATCATCAACTGTAGCAAATTTAAAAGCTATCCATCCCCTTGGAAGCATGAAAATCTCAGGACTAGAACTAATAATCTCAGTCCAAACCTTTGCAGCCCACCCATGCAAAGATTCAGCATTATAATTACGCCTTCCAAACCTCCCAACCAAAGTCAGAGCATTGGTGAGAACTATATCATTTAAAGGCACGTCTTCCCCCAAAGTCATTAGAACCGGGTTAATCTTTTTAATGGGTTTAGGCTGCCTCCTATTAGACTTAGAAATTCCTTTTCTAACAGATAAATCATGCTCAGAGTCATTATCAGAATCATTAGATTTGATAGAGACATGGTTTTCTACAGGAATAGGGATAATTCCCGATTGTGCATTCAAATCACCACTAACCTCTGGAACCAAATCAATAGCCTGAAGATTATCCGACAAGCTGTTAACCTTGTCAACCTTAAAACCAAAACCAGAATGATCAATTATACCCAGATCGCCAGACCTTCTCTTAATCTGGCTCAAACCCAAAGAATCTGATTGGAGATCCAAACTTAAAAACGGAGGCACTTTCCCAGCCAAAAAATCATTCTCTAACGACTATGGAGTTGATAAAGAATGCCCGCAATTCTCCAAACAAGTGGATACTCGAAATCCTAGTTCCGAACAATCCACATCCAAAGGGCCTAGGCACGGGTTATCCCTAAATCCAAAAACCTTTCCCATACTTCCACCGTCTAAACAGTCCACAGAAGAAGAGACCTTATCCAAGTTTTCAGCTGGACCGAGGACAGACCCCGATTCTCCCAGGATAATCTGAACAGGAAAATAGGAGGCAGAAAGCCTTTTCTCCACTCCAATACCATGCTTTATACAATGGAGATGCCCTGGCGGAGTGCGGGCCAAATATTTCGTCGCCCGAAGCGACATTACGAAAAACGGGCTGGTCCCCCAAACCAGAAACGGCCAAGAAACTACACAGAAAAACTGGATGGGAATACACTCCACCAAAGTGTCTCCAAAAATCAAAAATAAAATTTCGGTCAAAGACCCCTAAAAACGCCACAATAATACTACAGCACCCCAGATAAATTGATGATAATGCACTCACCACAATCTCAAAAATAAAGGATCCACAGAACTAAAGAAGGCCACGAAAAGAACAGAAAATTCAAATCGCAACATGGGCAGACCACTATCACAGACAAGATGAGCCTTCTCATACGACCAAGAAAAATCCAGTAAAGTCCACTAACTGGCCTGGATTAAACTCTAAACAGGTATCCAAAAACACGAAGCCCCGTAGCCTAAAGCTAGCAAAACACAGAAAGCAAAACTCTCTGGGAGGAGAATCATAATAGCAGGAGAACTGAAAAGTAACCGAACATACCTGCACAAATCGCAATTGAAACCATAAAGCAGCTTCAACTGAAAACGCAGCAAAAGCACGTTCAATCTCCAGTGTATCTGCGACTCAGAAGAGTTCCACAACGTCCACCAGCCAACCAACGTCCCAAAATAATGACCCAAAAAATCAAAACCCAGAAATCCCCTTGAAAACCGGGCTTTCAGATCACAACAAACACCTCAAATGAGAAAACCTGCTAAGCACCGCAGCGGAAACCACCAGACTGCTACAACCAAAAACCCTTTGAAAGTGTACAACCGCATAAACTCAAAGCGACTCAGATATAACCACTGATCTGCCTGCAAGCCAAACCCCCCACTTAATGACCAATGATAGGGAAAACAACAGTAGACCAAAAGCTCCAGAACATCCCCATGTAAGAAACCGATTCCAGGAGCAAAGTTCAGAATAAGCTCTGGGCACCCCGGAAAGGCAATCACTCCAGGATGGGAAAACCACGCCGACACCACAGAAGATGACAAATGCATAAACCCAGCCACCACAAGAACCGGCAAATGCAGTCAGACCACGACGATCGCCACTGTTTAATAAAAAACCTCCTCCAAGGTCAATAAACTTCAAGCTGTAAACGGCCCAAATTAACCTAAAACACCAGACAAGCTATCAAAGCTCGGACCTCCAACCCGGTCCTTTAAAGAATAGGACACATTCTATAAGCCCGAGCACAACTGCTAAGAAATCCACAAAGCAGAGTCAAACAAAAACCCAACGAGTGCATTAGCACCCTCAGAAAAACCCTGCGGAGCATAGGTACCACAAAACCACCTGCGAACCAGCAGCCCAAAACTAAATACCAAATGACGGCAAAAACTTCATCGAACCAAGGCGTCAAAGAAACCGTCTCCAAGAACCGAAATCAGAGGGAAAGCTCCTAGCAGGAAAACCCAAAAACGCAGCATTCTGTGGCAAAAAACAGAGCCATCGCCACAGATTTGCAAATGACGGAGCAAACGCACCAATACACCAAAAAACAATGGATTCAAAATCCAAAGAACATGACATATCCACAATGCTGGAGATTAAATGCTACGTATAGATCTAAAAGAGCATATTAACACCATTCCAACACCTAAGAATACAGTCAGATCGCCGCATGTGCGAACAGTCTACTGCAAAAACGAGGAACTCGATGGCCAAGAAGCTCCTGGAAAGACCATTTAACGGCCAAGATAGCCATTAATAGACTCGCAAGGTTTTTTAAAACTATCTTGATTTCTTCAAAATTAGCCCCAACAACAAAAGCTACAGGATTATTTAAAAAAGAAGTAAGCTACAGGTATAAGTTATAAACATAAATATATTAAAAAGAGTTTATTATTTTTCTAGAAGCATGAAACAAAGGTAACGTTTATTAAAAAGGATGATACTGTATAAGTTAGAATAGAGAAGTGATTTTTAGTTAAGTAATGCTTTTGATGAACATGCATTAACCAAGAAAAGGAGATATACCAAACAAAATATTATTATCTTAAAAAGAAAGTTAATTCAGTGAAAATGTGTGTTTATTGAAAAGACACATCTCCAGATCGAAAGGACATTTTTTTATGTAAAGGTATGAAAGGAGTATTTAAACATAAGTCCAAAGTGGTAGAAAGAGGTCTTTCGAGGAGAGACTGATGTAGCTTTAAGAAAAGAGTAGATACCAAAACGGTGAAGAATTCTCCGAGTCTTAATATGAAGATATGAAGCTTTGTGTCTCTGAGTTTTAATATGAAGATATGAAACGATATGTCTCTATCTATTTTCATTATGAAGATCTGAAGGAATATAAAGACCAAGATAAGTTAAACATAGTATCTACATATTTAACATGAAGATCTAAAGCAGAATAAAGCCCAAAAATTAAAAGGAAGAACATCATGTCTGCAAGTTTAATACGAAGGTATGAAGAAGTGTAGAATACAAAGTCATAGACTAAACGAGAAAAACTAAAGCTGTCTCTTAAGTCCATATCCAAGCAACAACAGTAAGAAGAGGCAAAGACTAGTGACATAAAGAATCATCTGTGACAGAGTTGAAAAAAAAGGCTCTGGAAGTTTGATAAAACAATATTAGGGAGGTAGGGTAGTGCTAGGGAAGGCTACAAGCCTACAAGGGGGCTATAGCCTCCTTCCAGTGGTAGCTGGTTAACAGGGTGTTGTAGCATCCTTTCAGTAGTAGCTGATAAAAATAGGGGTCCGTAGCCTCCTTATAATAGTTTCTAGTAAATAGGGTGTTGTAGCATCCTGTTAGTTGTAACTAAAAAAAATTACTGTAAATATAATTTTGTAGTATAGAAAGAGTTTGTGGTTTTCCCAATTGGGATTCCACAATAAAATCTATGTTTTGTATATCTTGTTGATTCTATGTTTTAATAAATAGTTAAAAGTGGTTTTAATTTTTAAGAAGTCAACACTACTGATTCACCCCCCCCCTCTAAGTATTGTACAATATTATAACACGACACATACAAATTAGTACATAGAGGCCTTAGCCTCAAAGTAACTAAAAGCATGTAAGCCTCCAAAACTATCTAACCCCCAAAATCCAATCCCATTACATATTTATAGGCGCTTCATAGCCTTTCACCCTGTGCCCACTACCCAATACTCATAATGTAAGTAGACAAATGGTCTTAACCACCTGACCAACTCCGCGGTTGGACTTCATCAAAACAACCCAACTCCCTTAAATCTTGACCACTGCATTGAAGCTATCCACTTTTTTGATCCACTTCATTGCAACCCATTTCACACCAAATTGCGTTTCCAAAACCGATACCCAAAATTTCCTAGGGCCAATAGGCCCCCCAACACTCGCATGTGGCTCATCCCAACCATTATAGGTTTGTGCTACTGGTGCTTTCAACTTTGACAAAAAGTATTCATAGACTTTATTCATTGCCTCGACACACCATTGAACATATTACTTTTGCGTGGTTATTTCATAGACAATTTCTAAAGTGATGTGACTTTCACTTTGCTCGATATCCCCTATTAGCGCCTTCTTGAGTTGTATATTTTCTTGGAAAAGCACTTTAGAAAACTGCTTAGCTCATGTTTGGAGTTCTTCAACTCGCTTAGTTCTCTTTTGTTGTTGAATCCTTAACTGGTTGATTTATGCTTTCAACACTTTACTCTTTGCATACTTTCCTATACATTCCACTAGTGAAAGAGTCTTCGACAGGCTCCGTAGACTTTCCTTATTATCCCAAGCTTCTCCCAATTTGGTGATGATGTCTTACCACTATGAATCCTCTAACAATGAAAGCCTAAGTATGAGATATCTCCTCATCCATGTTTGCACATTGAGCTTTGGATTCCTCTATAGCATGGGTTCCCCCTGCACCTTGGTCTATCGTTATTGTTCCACCCCAAGGTGTGTGCTTAGATCCAACTTGGCCTCCAGTTCCTCAAATATTTCGCAGAATCTTGTAATGACTTCACCAAGTTGTTGTAGCTTGACCTCAGGAGTCATGTCCTTGACTAACTCTACCTTAGGTACTCCATGATAGGCAGGTTCGATAACTTCTTGCAACTTTTGCTTGTCTTGTCTTAGATGGTATTTTTCTTATTGAAGTTGAGTAGACTATTTCTTAATAGCAACATGTTGGCTCCTAAACCTCGTCATCCTCTTATAAATGCATTTCTCTCACACTTTGATCTCCTCTGCTATTTTCTGTTGAATATTGTGTAGCATGAAGATGGGCAAAGTTAATAGGTTAAGATTAATGGAACTTGGATCTCTACTCCAAGTTCCATTATCAGGGGGCAAGACACCATTAAAAGAATTCAAAGACTCGGCTCTATTAATCCATTGACCATCTTCGAGGGCCACCAGACTGAGGCAAATAATTTAATGCTTCAATATACCTTTGATCAGAATCGCCTTCTTCAATTCAAACGTCGGAGATCACATCGTAATCCTCCACGACCGAGAACAGGAAAACCCAGAGCTGTGTGAAGTCCTCCACCCCCTCAAGCTTATAGTATTCCTTTGTCATGTTAGTGAGATCACCGTCGTAGAGAACATAGACCAGAGCATCCAAGTTCTCCTCTTCAAGAAGCTGATACTTAATATCCCATGAAAGATAATATCCCTATTCACGCAGACAATCCAAGTGTCCACCAATGTACTGGAGCTCCCCAAAATACGGCCGTAGCAGAACGTTGCCGCCTAAGCTGCACATAAACTTTACCCATTGCTACAACGAATTGGAACTCTCTTCTTTGTTTTCGGACTTGATTCCTCTGTGAAAAACCACCAACTTTACCAAGCAATTCAAGCTCGTTGTCCTTGAGATTCGAACCCTGGACAATCTGGCAACAACTAGAAACAAAATGAAGGCTTAAATGCGCCTAGGCCTCCTCGACCATTAAATCATGGTGTTAGAAGAACATGTATATAGGACACATGGTACCAAGCGCTGCTTCTAGTGAATCAAAGCTCTTGTTGTTGCACAAAATCACTTCAACCAAATACAGGGTTTGAATCCCTTGGACAATCACTCAATTCGTCAGAGTTCGTTGGCCACTCATGTTTCAATTGATTCGGAGCATATCTACTAGAATCTCAACTTCAACTCATTAGCAGGCACATAGCTGCTCTCCCCTTCCACAATGAGGGTTGCCACAATAAATATTTCAGAGTAAACTGGAAAATATTGATAAAATAAAGAAATATTGAGAAAACAAGATAAGATTATTTTTATTTTTATTTTATTATGTATAATAATATTTAAAATTAAAGTTTATAAAGATTAGAGAAATTGGTAATAAATAATTGTGATGAAAAGTTATAACTAGAAACTTATAAATTAAAATTAAATATTTTTTAATTATATTATTAATATTATTATTATTATTATTATTATTTTAACAAGAGAGGTTATATTATATTGAAGATCTCAGTAAGGAAGATACTGATCAGAGGTACACATTACAACCAACATCCAAAACTCAGCTTGTACCAGACAGATAGCCTGTAGCAAATCTAGGGAGGGATATCAATGGATACAACAGAATTTACATTTAGCTCGTTAAGACCAATAGCTATGGACTTATTGGCTGCCGAATCTGCCAGAACATTAAGATTTCTAAGAATATGGAAAAAATTAATCTTCCTGAACGAGTTAGCCTTGTATCTGATTCTCCTAATCAGTCTTGCAATTCGCTCTTTCTTGCCCCTACTACCACCATTCAGCTCCTGAATAATTAATCTGGAATCCCCAAAAACCATAACTTCATCCACTCCTTTATCTTTTAACTGTTTAAGACCCTGCCAAAGCCCATATGCCTCAGCCATATTATTGGAATCATATCCGATATTCCAGAAGTATTCTACCACCTTGTTTCCTCCAGGGTCAAAAATAACATTACCTCCTCCCGCTCTTCCAGGATTCCCTTTGGAGGATCCGTCAAAGAAAAGTTTAAAGATTTTCCTCTCTCTAAGCCAATTCTCAAACTGTGATTTGTCTAACCTGATCTCCCAATCCTCCACCTTATTAATAGCCACATTATTTACCATCTTGATGTCAAGACTATGCATCCAATTTTTTTCATTGACAGTCAGATTTACTTTATTTTTTGGAATTTTTGAAACTCTAACAACCTCCTTAAACAGAGCAATTATTTTTGTGGCTGTCTTCCATGCTAGTTGGTTTTTTCCTTTAAAAATTCTATGATTTCTTTCAATCCAAAGACCCCAGCAGATAATTTTGGGGAGTTTCATCTGGCAGGCCTTCAAACCTTTTTTATTGGCCAGCTCGCCCTGATAAAATTTATCCCAACTAAGAAAACATACCTGAATGTTATCCGGTAACTAAATTCCAACTCCCCAGCACTTCATCACATCCTTCCAAACTGATATGGCATAAGGACAGTTTAAAAAAAGATGGTTAATATTCTCAAAATTTTCAGCACATAGGGGACAATGAAACGGCCCAACAAACCCCTTTTTCTCCAAGTTCTCCCCCGTGAGAATTCTCTCATGCAGCAGTGTCCAAATAAATAGCTCAATCTTTGGTAACGTGCTGCATTTCCATAAATTGTTCCACTTCTTTGGATTTCCCGGCACATTGTAATTAGTTGTAAATCGCCGGTACCCTTCAGCAGCTGTATAATTGCCCAATCCCCATCCACGCCTGTCCTTCCTGAATTTAGAAATGGGAGCAAGCCCCGCCAAATGTTGAAGCAACCGATTTTTATCTTCCTCCATCTCCTCAGGGCACGCTGGGATAGCCCAACCACTCCATTGGTTTGGCTCAGCGATCTCCCATGAGGAAATATCCCATAGTGACGTGAGTCCCATTGACTCCATCCAGTGCTGAAATCGTGGGAGCTGGGGCGGATTTTTATGGAGGATCGTGTCTTTCCAAACATTAATGGACTGTCCATTTCCCGGTATCCAATTCAGCGCCTCCCTGAATTGAGGCAGTGCTTTCTTACAGAGTTTGAAGACGGCTGAACCACTGCTAACGTGACTATCCTCATCTATGCATCTCAGTCGCTGGCCTGGGAAATATTTGCATCTCAACATTGTGCTGCACCAGGACGGTTTGGTGTCTAGCATGCTCCAGAGCAGCTTAGATCCCATGGTTAGATTTTGAATTCTCAAATATCTGATATGGAGGCCACCCTCCTGTTTAGGCATTTTAACAGTTTTCCAATTTACCAGAGCAAATTTTTTACTGCCATTAGCTCCACCTTGCCACAAAAAAGATCTCATCAGTTCCTCAATTTGGGAAATAATTTCGACCGGAGCGAGAATCAGAGAACATTGGTATAATAAGTAGCTATTCAACACGGCCTTGATTAGAATTACCTTCCCAGCCAAATTAAGCCAGGCTGTCCCCCATCCCGTGATTTTACTTTTAATTTTATCCACAATTGGTTGCCAGGCTAAGCTAGTGGACTTAGTTTTGAAGATAGGCACTCCTAAATACTTGAAGGACTCCCAGGAGACAACTCCTTCCATGTTAAGAACCCGGGAGATCTCTAGCATTTCCCTGGGATTTATATTCCAGCCATAGATGTGGCTCTTTCTTAGATTGATTTTACTGCCAGAGGCTTGACAGTAACGGGTCAATTCACTCTTGAAACGGCAAGCAATGATTGGACTAGCTCCTCCGAGAAGGATGGTATCGTCCGCGAATTGCGCATGATTAATATCTTTAACACCTCTGGCCATTCTGATGCCAAGAAGGTCCTGCTCTTGCCTGGCATTTTCCAGTTGATAGATAAGGACAGAAGCCTGAATGGCATAAAGCAGGGGGGAGAGTGGGCACCCTTGCCTCAGTCCTCTCATGGCTTGAAAGAAGGGGGCTTCTCTTCCATTGATTAGAGGGGCTATCCATGGTTTACTGATATAGGCCGTGACCCAGCTGATAAATTCAGGAGCGAATCCATATCTCTGCATTACCTGGCATAAAAATGTGTGGTTGAACCTGTCGAAAGCATTGGCTAGATCGAGCTTGACCACCATTCCTTTATCCCCATTCTGCAGACTAGAGTGAATAGCCTCTTAGACTAAGATGACATTATCCCAAATCTTTCTACCTTTAACGAATCCTCCTTGGTTCTCCGGAACCAGATAAGGCAGGATGTTTTTTAATCTACTGGCCATGATCTTTGTAATAATTTTATACCCTATGTTACACAGGGATATTGACCTGAATCTATCAAAATACTTTGCATCCTTCTCTTTTGGGATGAGGGCCAAGAACGCAGAATTTGTACTACCTCCAAGTCTGCTGCACCTCTGAGATTTAGAAATCATTTTAAAGAGTTCATGTTTTACTATGTCCCAACAGATTTTTATAAAATTGACGTTATAACTGTCTGGCCCCGGAGCTCGGTCATCCTCCATAGTGCCAACTGCTTTCTTCATTTCCTCCAACGTGATGGCTTTTAACAGCAATTCATTATCCTTTTTCTTCACTATTCTGGGAACGAGATTAAGGAGGCCGGCGTCTTCAAGATTGGGCTGGGCCGTGTACAATTCCTGGAAATGAGTAGTTGCTGCCTTTTTAATATCTTCAAAGTTGGTTATCAAATTATCCTGGACTTGTATCTCATTTACATAATTAAAATTCTTTATGGCCATAGCTAGTTTATGAAAATAACTGGTGTTCCGATCGCCATCTTTAAGCCATTTACATCTTGATTTTTGCCTCCACCATTCAGATTCCTGCTAGCATGCAACGTGGAGGTCTGAGTGGAGCTTGGCCTCCAATTGAAGATCTTTATATTCTACAGGTTCCACCTCAGTTTTGGATTGATGAAGTTCCAATGCAAGGGCAGCGTGAGTTTTAGCTTGAGCAGGAAGAGATAGCGACTTGGCCCATTCTTTTAAAGATTTTTTTAAACGTCTCAACTTCTCCTCCCAAACGTAGAAGGAGGACCCTGTGACTGGTGGGGACCATGACTCAGTGACAATTCTTAGGAACTCAGGGTGATTGGCCCACAAATGGTTAACTCTGAACGGTATCGGGCCCAAATTCTTGCCATTCTCCATCTCTAGTAGAATAGGCTTGTGATCCGAGCCTCCAAAAGGTAAGATTTTAGAGGACAGGTTCAGCCCAAGTAGGAGGTAAGAGTCATGGATCAAGAAGCGATCAAGTCTGGCAGCGATGTGCCCCGGTGCAATCCTTTTATTATTCCAGGTATATTTGCCGGCAGAGGGCTTTACGTCCATTAAATTCCAGTCCATAATGATGTCATCCACCATTTCTCTGATAGGATCTCTGACTAGAGAGCCCCATCTCTTTTCATCTTGGCTCAGGATGATGTTTAAATCCCCAGCAAGGATAATGTTTCCATCCAGATTACTCCTTTCCTCACGGAGGAGATTCCAACAGATTTGTTTTTCAGCATACGAATTTGGTGCATAAATATTGAAGATACTTACCAGGATATTGGAGTCTAAATGCCTCAGCTGGGTGAGGATCCAATAGGTGTTGTGCTTGATGTCTACGGCTTCAAACTTCTTATCGTCCCACAGGGTGCCAATGCCGCCAGATGCGCCCCTTGAGCTAGTTGCAGCTTTGCCTTTTTTTTTCTAGAACTTCAGACTTACTTGGAGAAATACTTCTTCCTCCATTTTGGTCTCCTGGACCAGCAAGATGTCCGGTTGATGAATGGATATTAAATCTGTCATACTTTCTTCTTTTGATTTGCTACCGAGACCCCTGCAGTTCCAGGAGAGGACCTTCATTACTTACTTTTGGTAATTAAGGTCATCTCTTTTTGGGCATGCCCCTGGTGGCGAGTATTTCTAGTGTTCTTCATCATCTTTTCTAGGGTTAACTGGGACCCTTGCAGCTTGTCCTTGTAGGTATCTTGATCCCTTACTTCTTTTTTAGATTTCCTTCCCTTGGTTTTAGTCCGTCTAGGGGTAGACAACTCAATTTCCCCTTCCTCCTCTTCCTCCTCATCCGTTTCTGGCTCTAGCTCTTCATCTGATTGCCCCATGCTATCTCCTTCTTTTAACATTGGTGTGGCTTCATCTTGATCTTTCCTTTCGTGATATGAAGTGGCTGCTCCAGATTCCTTACTGTCTCCATTACTAGATTTTTCTTCAATTTCGTTTGTCTCATCCCTTACTTCAATGATTATTATTTTTTTTTGGGGGGGGGATTTCTTGGGATCCTTCAATGGGGGCAGTGGATCTAATCCCCTCACCCTTCTTTGGGTCCTCAGCAGAGTGTTTTTTAGATTTAGCCCTATTCACCCTATGCCATCCCTCCGCTTTGGTTTGCTGGATCTCAGGCTTTTTGGGGCAGTTCCGAATGAAGTGTCCATATTCGTGTCAGCCTCTACATTTGAATGGGAGACGTTCATAATCAAGCTTTTGGAAGTGAGCCCAGTTCCCCACTGTTAGTTTGATAGCTTCCGCGAGTCCAGCTTCGAGGTCCACTTCCACACAGATGCGGGCACAGGAGTATTGGTCCTTGGGGCTAGCCATGTCAATGTATTTCCCCAGGGCGTTCCCAATAGCTTGGAGAGATTTGGAATTCCAGCAGTGCATAGGGAGATTAGAGAGTCTGACCCAGACTGGGACAACTTTGGGAATGTCTGCCTCCGGATCAAAGTCCGGGGACCATCCATTGAGATAGAGGCCCTGCGGCCCCATGAAATAAGGCCCATTCCTGAATATTAGGTCTTTATCCTCCTTAGATTTGAAGTCGAAGAGGAAGTAACCTCTTCCGACAGAGTATGAAGCCACATTTTTTGAGATCAGTGGTCTCCAGTTTCTTTGGATCCAATTTTCCGTTGTTTTTGGCGAAGGCCATAGTCCCATGAATTGACCGATCAGAGCTCGGTCTGCCAAAGAGAGGGCAACCCGGATGGTTTCTTCCGGAGGCAGGGCCACTTCTGGCATGTCTTCAATTCTTTTCACAAATTTCGGTGGTTCACCTTTACCGGATCTCTGGGGCTGAGAAGCTAAAAGCCGATTGAAAGCATCTGATCTCTCAGAGGTATCCACCTCTGACGCCATCAGCCTACCCTACCAGATCCAAACTCAGCACATGGTCAGCTTCCTTCGAGAGGGGGCCAATCAGAGCCTGAGTGGCCATTGTAGCACTCCTGGCAGCCCACCAGCAGATCTAGCACTGCGTGGGCAGATCGAGGAGGCTCAGATCGTCCAACCAGCGTCCTTCAACGCCCAATCCTGGAGATCGAGCTTCCAATCGGTGAAGGGATCAACGATTTTCCCAAGGCCCTTTTTCTTGTTCCTTTGTTAATAAATGTTGCCGAGGTGTAATTTGTTTCAATGATTTAAATGTTATGATATTATTATTAATTTTAAGAATTTTTTTAATAAAATAAAATATAATTTATTATACAATAAATTATAATATATATATAAATGAATTTTTATTTTATATAATTTGAAAATATAAATTATTATATTATATATATATATATATATAAATGAATAAGTTATCTTCGAATTATATATAAATGAACTTTTATTTTATATAATTTGAAAATATAATTTACAATTGTATCAATAAGTTTTGGAAGTTATCACTATAACCAATATATTCGAATTTAAAAACAACTCGCATTTCAAATAATACTTTATTTAATATTAACATTATATTATATATATGATTTTAGTATATATATTTTAAAAGAAATTAATAATATTTTATTTTTATTTTTATAACATTAATTTAATTTTATTTTATATAATTTGAAAATATAAATTACAATTGTATCAATAAGTTTTGGAAGTTATCACTATAACCAGTATATTCGAATTTAAAAACAACTCACATTTCAAATAATACTTTATTTAGTATTAACATTCTATTTATTATATATATATGATTTTAGTATATATATTTTAAAAGAAATTAATAATATTTTATTTTTATTTATTAAAAAAAATTCTTCAATTTATATAATATATTAATTTTTTTTAATAAAATAATAATAATTTTTAATTAATTAATTATTTACCATTTTAAAAATTGTAATTTTAGGTGTCTTTATGAAAATGCATAATTTTATGGTATACCAAATCAAATCCATAAAATTTCATTTTATCATGCAAAATACTAAAAATAATTTAATTGATGTATAGTAAGAAAATTAAATTAAATTTTAGAAATATTATTTATTTTTTAAATTAATATGTGTAAAAAGGCCGCAATTTTAAGTGTTTTTATGAAAATGCATAATTTTATGGTATACCAAATCAAATCCATAAAATTTCATTTTATGGATAAACTCGTTTTAGTTACTTTCAAAATTATCACATAGGGATGTAGAGACTTATGGGAGGTGTTGTTATTCTTTAATACTTTGTGCAACTATGGTGATGGTTGTACTTGTTGCTACAGAGATCGTTCTCATATTCAAACTTAGGTTGTCTTTAGCCTAGTTTTTATATTACTGCCAACTGGACTCATTGATCTACTCTAGCCTAGCTCCACTCATGTATAGATGCAGGTTCCTCCTGACCCTATAAAAAAAAAGAGGGATGTTGAGATATGTTGTTTCATTTATTTAGGAATTATGTAGAGTTGTGAAATAAACATGACATACTTGACAATGGCTATTTATATTTAATTTTCTATCTAAAAAGAAGACAAAGAAAGCCAAAGATAGATTATTGATGGCAGCGAAAGAAGAAGAGGAAGATAAGGAAGACACTAAGAAGTGGAAGGCAAGAGTGGTATAGAAAGAATAGTTGTGTAGATAACATTCATGAATGGATCAACATGACCATTAGTTCTTTAAATTGATGCATTGCTACATTAAAATCCAAGGTGAGTGTCCTTGATTCGTGTAGAAATGGCAAGAATTGAAGACCTTAAGAGCCATTTTACAACAACTATATATAATTCGCATGTAGACATAGGTAAACATGAACATAAGTTGCACTAGAGGAACACAACAATTGTTCTCAAAGGCGTGAAAGGGAAGTGTTTGCAGAAAAGTTTGAGCACAGAGATTTCCTATTTATCCTACATATAATTTCCATCCATGCATAAGCATTCGATATGACGTTTTATCTTGTCTTAATGCTCGTAGCAATGAAATGTTTCACACATTAGAGACATGAAAATTTCCAGTTTCCAACTTTATTTCTTACGAAGAAATTTTATTGCCATTTTCTTTGTTATGAATGGGTTTCTAGAGAACAATAGTAGCTTGGGAAAGCACTAGAAGAAAAACACGTGCTACACTATGCTTGGAAGTAATATTTGAAGAGAGTGTTGGCATAAATCTAACTCAACCTAGGTTCACTAACAACATACTAACAAATTCCGGGAACACTTGTAGATCAAATGAAGTCTCACCCAAAGTACCTATGGGGACTGCAAGAACCAGGTTTCTACAACAAGGAAGGGGAACATCACAACATTATAGAAAATACATCTCCAACATACTAAGATCTTCCACAGACCATTCACTTTGACATAGTTCATATTTAACCAACTACGACATATAACCAGGCACATGATAACATAACTACCATTCATTCACTATTTCATTAATCACATTTAATTATCATCTAATGCAACATTAAACAAGGAAAAAAATCACACACACATCATAACACATTTGACACCACAGATTTTAACGTGGAAACCCAAGATAGGAAAAAACCAGAAAAGTGTTCATTATTAAAGAGTCGCATCAACATAATGTTTTATGTCTGCACACACAACCTATAGACTTCTCTTCATCAACTTCTTACAACATATATGCGCACACAGCCTGCAGATCATATCTTATCCTTGGGATTCTCATATAAGCACTTTGACATGTTGAATGTGGTTGTCATTGATGTCAAAGGAGGTCAATAATGAAAAAGGAATAAACAAGGATATGATGGTAGGGAAAACTCAGTGAAAGATAAAAGAATAACAAAGAGTAAACAAAGGAATGACAAAGGAAGTGATGACATGGCATGAATGATGATGTGGAATGTATGAAGAAGTTGTAAAGTCATATGATGGTGTTCTAGTCCTCTCATGAAGTCAGAGTTACAACTTGACACCATTCTGTAAAAGTATGGCAACTTGGTGAAACTCTTACTGAAACTCTAAGAAATTAGCTGTGTTGAAAAACTAGTCTAAGTTTCTCTTGGAAAATTCCCACCATATATCATGGATTAATGATAAAAATCAATTAGAGAGTGTCAGGATATAGCTTCTTGACTTGTTCAGATGACCATGATCTCATCATGCCTTAAAAGTGCTTGAAGAAAAAGTTATTGGTCCTCGAAAATGAGGTTTCAAACTGTTTTGTGAAATTGGCTGAAACTCCCGCTGAAACACTGGAAAACTAGTCTAAGTTGCTCTTGGAAAATTCCCGCCATATATCATGGATTAATGATAAAAATTATCTAAGAGTATAAGGCTATATATTATTGAATTGTGCACATGACCGCGATATCATTTTATTTTAAAAGTGCTTGAAGAAAAAGTTACAGGTCCTCCAAAATGAGGTTTCAGACTGAAATTGGCTGAAATTCCCTCGGAAACACTAAAAAGAAAAATTGGTTAAGTATTGGAAAACCAATCTAAAGTGCCCTATTAAAATGCTCGCCACATTTGGTAGGATAGTGCTAAAAAATATATGAGGCCATCCAACTTTAGTTTGTTGATGTATGCATCTGTCCATAGTCTTAGTTCCCTTAAAAGACGCTTGAGGACAAAGCTACGGGTCAGCCGAAACATAGTTTCAAGATGTTTTGCACCAGTTGTGTAAAACTTCCTAAGTGGCCTCTGTAAAATGTCCGCCATTTCCTGTACATGATAGATTAAATTATTCTGAAGGTATAGTCAACTAGATCTTTTTTGGTGCATCTAACCATATCATCATTTTTTCCAAAACGTATATGAATATGAAGATACTAGTCTTCCAAAAGTGCCTTCTAGATTTATTTGCACTGTTTCAAACTAGTTATAAAAGACCATTTACAAATGCCCGCAAAATGTTGTCTTGGTGTCAATAAATGTGTATAATGACATGAGCCTGTTCCTTGGAGACCTGTCTATCTATCCATGGTTTTAGTATCCTCTCTGGTGCTTAGATGTGCAAGAAATAGACCTGCAAAATTGAGAAAAATGATGTTTTCCTGTTAAAAATAAATAAAATATGTCGAGGTGTTAAACACAGGAAATCTGAAAGGCCATTTGGAAATGCACGCCAAAGGCTATCCTTGTGCAAATAAATTCATCCAATGGCATGGATATGTTCTCTGATGATCTGTCCATCCACTCATGGTCTTAGTTCTCTTTATGATGGTCACAGGTGTGAATGTGGAGCCTACAAAGTGAGTGAAAAATTATGTTTTTCCAAAGGAAAAAAAATGTCTGCAAAATAAAACTGCTTATTATTAAAAGAAAATTAAAATGATAAAGTTTTAATTGATAAACAAAGTTATAATTTAGACATAATTATAATGAATTAAAAAGGTGGACTGATAAACTAAAGTTGAGATTCTTGAAGCATTATTTAAACATAATTAAATTTTGAAAAGCTAAAGGATTATTTAAAAACATAGTAAGCTAAATGAATAAGTTATAAACATAAATATATTAAAAAGAGTATAAACACAAATATATTAAAAAGATTTTATTATTTTTGTAGAAGCTTGAAACATAGTTATGTTTATTAAAAAGGATGACACTGTAGAAGTTAGAATAGAGAAGTGATTTTTTAGTTTAGCAATGCGTTGGATGAACATGCATTAACTAATAAAAGGAGATATAACAAACACAATATTATTATCTTAAAAACAAAGTTAATTCAATGAAAATGCGCGTTTATTGAAAAGACACATCTCCAAATTGAAAGGACGCATTTGTTGTAAAGGTATGAAAGAAGTATTTAAACAGAAGTCCAAAGTGGAAGAAAGAGGTATTTGGAGGCGAGACTGATGCAACTTTAAGAAAAGAGTAGAGACCAAAAAGATGAAGAATTCTTCGAGTCTTAATATGAATATCTGAAGCTGTGTGTCTATGAGTTTTAATACGAAGATATGAAACTATATGTCTATGCCTATTTTCATTATGAATATCTGAAGGAATATAAACACCCAGAGAAGTTAAACATAGTATCTTCATATTTAACATGAAGACATGAAGCAGAAATAGAGCCCATAAATGAATAGGAAGAACACCATGTCTGCAATTTTAATATGAAGATCAGAAGAAGTGTAGAATAAGAAGTTAGAGACTAAACGAGAAAAAATGAAGCTTTCTCTGAAGTTCATATCGAAGCAACAACAATAGAAGAGGCAAAGACTAGTGGCATAAATAATCATCTATGATAGAGTTAAAGAAAAATGATATGGAAGTTTGATAAAAAAAAAGATTTGGGAGGTAGGGTGGTGCCAGGGAATGCTACATGCCTGCAAGGGGGCTGTAGCCTCCTTCCAGTGGTAGTTGGTCAACATGGTTCTGTAGCATCCTTTCAGTAGTAGTTGATAAAACTAGAGGGTGATAGCCTTCTTCTAGTAGTTGCTGGTAAACAGGGTGTTGCAGCATCTTGTTAGTCGTAACTTACAAAAACTATTGTAAATATAATTGTGCAGTATAGGAAGAGTTTGTGGTTTTCCCAATTAAGATTCCACGATAAAATATGTGTTTTATGTATCTTGTTGATTCTATGTTTTAATAAATTGTTAAAAGTGGTTTTAATTGTTAAGAAGTCAACAATACTGATTCATCTCCCCCTCTCAGTATTGTATAATATTATAACAGGACACATACAAAATAGTACATCGAGGTCTTAGCCACAGAGTAACTAAAAGCATGTAAGCCTTCAAAACTATCTAACCCCCAAAATCCCATCCCATTACATATTTATAGGCTCTTCATAACCTTTCACGCTGTGTCCACTACCCAATCCTCATAATGTAAGTAGACAAACAATATTAATCACCTAACCAACTCCATGGTTGGAATTCATCAAAGCAACCCAAATCCCTTAAATCTCAGCCGCTTCTTTGGAGCTATCCACTTTTTTGATGCACTTCATCGTAGCCCCATTCACACCAAACTGATTTTCCAAAACTGGTACCCAAAATTTCCTAGGGCCAATAGGCCTGCAACACTCACATGTGGCTCATCCCAACCACTTCAGGTTTGTGCTAATGGTTGGTGCTTTCAACTTTGATAAAAAGTATTCATAGAATTTCTTCATTGCCTCGACACACCATTGAACATCTTGATTTTTCGTGGTTATTTCATTGACAATTTATGAAGTGATGTGACTTTCACTTTGCTCTATAGCCCCTGTTAGCGCCTTCTTGATTTGTATATGTTCTTGGCCAATCACTTTAGAAAAAATGCTTATCTCATGTTTAGAGCTCTTCAACTTGCTTAGTTCTCTTTTGTTGTTGAACCCCAACCTGGTTTATGCTTTCAACACTTTACTATTTGCATCCTTTCCCATACATTCCACTAGTGAAAGAGTCTTCAACAGACTCTGTAGACTTTCCTTATCATCCCAAGATTCTCCCAATTTGGTGATGATGCCTCGAAGCTATGAATCCTCTAACAATGATGCCTAATTATGAGAGATATCCTCATACATGTTTTCACATTGAGCTTTGGATTCCTCTATAGCATGGGTTCCCTCTACACCTTGTTTTGTCTTAGTTCTTCCACCTCAATGGTTGTGCTTAGAACCAACTTGGTAATTCCTCAAATTTTTGGCCGAATCCTATAATGACTTCACCAAGTCGTAGTAGCTTGACCTCGGGAGTCATGTCCTTGACTAGCCGTGCCTTAGGTACTCCATGAGAGGCAGCTTCGATAACTTCTTCAAATTCTACTTGACTTGTCTTAGATGGTATTTTTCTTGTTGAGGTTCAGCTTCTTAATAGCAACATTTTGGCTCCTAAACCTTGTCATCATCTTTTAAATTCATTTCTCACACAATTTGACATCCTATACTATTTTCTGTTTAGTATTGTGTAGCATGAAGATGGGAAAAGTCTATAGGTTAAGATTAATGGAACTTGGAGCTCTTCTCCAAGTTCCATCATCAGGGGGCAAGACACCATTCAAAGAATTCAAAGACTTAGATCTATTAATCCATTAACCAAAACCTTGTTTTCCAGTTCCACTAGACTCAAGAAAATAATTTAAAGCTTCAATATACCTCTAATCAGAGTCACCTTCTTCGATACAGATGATGGAGATCGCATCGCAATCCTCCATGACTAAGAACAGGAAAACCTGCAGCTGCGTGAATTCCTCCACCCCCTCAATCTTATAGTATTCCTTTGTCATGTTAGCGAGATCATCGTCGTATAGAACAGAGACCAGAGCATCAAGGTAAGTTCTCCTCCTCGAGAAGATGCTACTTAATATCCTAGGAGAGATAATATCCCTATTCATGCACACAATCTAGGCTTCCCCCAACGTACTGGAGCTCCCCAGCATACGACCGTGATAGAATGCTACCGCCTAAGCTACATAGGAACTTCACCCGTTGCTACAGATTAGAGAAGTTGGCAATAAATAATTAAAATAAAAAGTTATAATTAGAAACTTATAAATTAAAATTAAATATTTTTTAATTGTATTATTATTATTATCAATTTTTTTAATAACATATAATATAATTTATTATACAATATATATATATTTATAAAATTAAGTATTTTTGTATTATTATTATTAATTTTAAGAATTTTTTAATAGAATGTAATATAATTTATTGTACATAATGGATTTTTATTTTATATAATTTGAAAAAATAAATTACAATTGTATTAATAATTTTTGGAAGTTATTACTATATTGGAATTTAAAAACAACTCACATTTAAAATAAAACTTTATTTAGTATTAACATTGTATTTATTTTATAAATATAATTAAGTATATAAAAATTATTTAAGTATATATAATTTTAAAAGAAATTAATAATATTTTATTTTTATTTATTAAAATAATTCTTATAATTATATAATATATTAACTTTTTCTTAAAAATAATTCTTCAAATTATATAATATATTAGCCTTTTTAATAAATTAATATGAAATAATTTTAGAAATAAAATAATAATTATTTCTAATTAATTAATTATGATTTTAAAAATTCCACTTTTAAATTGTAATTTTACGTCTGTGTGAAAATGCATAATTTTATTGCATACCAAATCAAATCCAAAAAATTTCATTTTATTATGTAAAATACAATGATCAAGATAAAAATAATTTAATTAGTGTACAGTAAAAAATTAAAATTAATTTTAGGATTATTATTTATTTGTTAAATTAATATGTGTAAAAAGGAACAGACAAAAATAACCCTTTAAATTATAAATTATTATGATAAGGTTTTTGAGAGGTAGAGTGACTTAAAATTCTTTTCGAAAAATAAATTAACATATGGTTGGATAATCATTAAAAAAAAACGGTAAAGGATAAACTCGTTTTAGGTATTTTCAAAATTATCACATAAGGATGTGGAGACTTATGGGAGGTGTTGTCTTTCTTTAATACTTTGTGCAATGGTGATGGTTCTACTTGTTGCTATAGAGATCATTCTCATATTCAAACTTAGACTGACCCCGAACTAGTTTTACTACTACTACCAACTTCTAGACTCATTGATCTACTCTAGCCTAGCTCCACTCATGTATAGATGCAGGTTCCTCCTGATCCTAAAAAAACAAGGATGTGGAAATATGTTGTTTCATTTAATTAGGAATTATGTAGAGTTGTGAAATAAACGTGGCATACTTGACAATGACTATTTATATTTATTTTTCTATCTAAAAAGAAGACAAAGAAAGCCAAGGATATATTATTGATGGCGGCGAAAGAAGAAGAAGAAGAAAAGGAAGACGCTAAGAAGTGGAAGGCGAGAGTTGTATAGAAAGAATAGTTGTGTAGATATCATACATGAAAGGATCAACATGACCACTAGTTCTTTAAATTGGTGCATTGCTACATTAAAATCCAAAGTGAGTGTCCTTGATTCATGTGGAAATGGTAAGAATTGAAGACCTTAAGAGCCATTTTACAACAACTATATATAAGTGGTGTGTAGACATAGGTAAACATGAACATAAGTTGCACTAGAGCAACAAAACAATTGTTCTCAAAGGCATGAAAGGGAAGTGTTTGTAGAAAAGTTTGAGCATAGAGATTTCCTATTTATCCTACATGTAATTTCCATCCATGCATAAGCATTCGATAGGACGTTTTATCTTTTCTTAATGTTCTTAGCAATGAAATGTTTCACACAATCAAGACATGAAAATTCAAATTTCCAGCTTTATTTCTTACACATATATTTTATTGCCATTTTCTTTCTTATGAATGAGTTTATAGCGAACAATAGTAGCTTGGGAAAGAACCAAAAGAAAAACACATGTTAGACTATGCTTGGAAGTAGTATTTGAGCAGAGTGTTGGTACAAATCTAACTCAACCTAGGTTCACTAACAACATACTAACAAATTTCGGCAACACCTGTAGAGTAAATGAAGTCTCGCCCGAAGTACTTATGGGGACTGCAGGAACCAGGCTTTTACAACAAGGAAGGGGAACATCACAATATTATAGCAAAGACATCTCCAACATACTCATATCTTCCACATTCCATTCACTTTGACATAGTTTATATTTAACCAACTACGACATACTAACCAGGTACATGCTAACATAGCTATCATCCATTCATTATTTCATTAATCACATTTAATTATCATCTAATGCAATAGTAAACAAGGAAACAAATCACACACACATCATAACACATTTGACACCAGAGATTTTAACGTGGAAACCCAAGATGGGAAACAACCACAAAAGCGTTCATTATTAAAGAGTTGCAACAACTAAATGTATTGTGTCTACGTAAACAACCTGTAGACTTCTCTTCATCAACTTCTTACAACATATATGTGCACACAACCTGCAGATCATATCTTATTTTTGGGACTCTCATATAAGCACTTCGACATGTTGAATGTGGTTTGCATTGATGTCAAAGGAGGTCAATAATGACAAATGAATAAACAAGGATATGATGGTAGGGAAAACTGAGTGAAAGATAAAAGAATAACAAAGAGTAAACAAAGGAATGACAAAGGAAGTGATGACATGGCATGAATAATGATGCAACATGTATGAAGAGGTTGTAAAGTCACATGATAGTGTTTTACTCCTCTCATGAAGTCAGTGTTACAATCTGACACCATTCTATAAAAGTATGGCAACTTGTTGAAACTCTGAAAAATTGACTAAGTGTTGAAAAAATAGTCTAAGTTGCTCTTCGAAAATTCCCGCCATATATCACTGATTAATGATGAAAATTATCCAAGAGTGTTAGGCTATAGCTTGTTGACTTCTTCATATGACCATGATCTCATCGTGGCTTAAAAGTGCTTGAAGAAAAAGTTACAGGTCCTCAAAAATGAGGTTTCAAACTATTTTGCGAAATTTGTTGAAACTCCTGCTGAAACACTAGAAAACTAGTCTAAGTTGCTCTTGGAAAATTCTTGCCATATATCATGTATTAATGATAAAAATGATCTAAGAGTATAAGGATATATCTTGTTGACTTTTGCACATGATCACGATCTCATTTTATTTTAAAAGTGATTGAAGAAAAAGTTACGAATCGTCCAAAATGAGGTTTCAGACTTAAATTCACTGAAACTCCTGCTGAAACACTAAAAAGAAAAATTGGCCCAAGTATTGGAAAACTGGTCTAAAGTTCTCAACTAAAATGCTCGCCACATTTCGTAGGATACTTATAAAAAATATATGAGGCCATCCAACTTTAGTTTGTTGATGTGTGCATCTGGCCATGGTCTCAGTTCCCCTAAGAGGCAGTTGAAGACAAAGTTATGTGTTTGCCAAAAGAGGGTTTTAGGCTATTTTGCACCAGCTCTGTAAAAATTCCTAAGTGGCCTCTGTAAAATGTTTGCCATTTCCTTTACATGATAGATTAAATTATTCTAAAGGTACACTCTAGATTTTTGATTGGTGCATCTAACCATATCATGATTTTTTCCAAAAGATCTATGAATATGAAGATATTAGTCTTCCAAAAGTTACTTCTGGCTTGATTTGCGTTGTTTCAGTAAAACTATCAAAGTGTTAAAACCAATTATAAAAGGCCATTTACAAATTCCCACAAAAATGTTGTATTGGTGTCAATAAATTATCTAATGGCATGAGTCTGTTCCTTGGAGACCTGTCTATCTATCCATGGTTTTAGTATCCTCTCTCATGGTCAGATGTGTAAGAAACAAACCTGCAAAATTGAGAAAAATGATGTTTTCTGTTAAAAATAAATAAAATCCATCCGAGTGTTAAACACGAGAAATCTGAAAGGCCATTTGGAAATGCACACCAAAGGCCGATCTTGTGCAAATAAATAAAATCTGTGTGAGTGTTAAACAAAGGAAATTTGAAAGGCCATTTGGAAATGCATGCCAAAGGCTGTCCTTGTGCAAATAAATTCATCCAATGGCATGGATATGTTCTCTGATGATCTGTCCATCCACTCATGGTCTTGGTTCTCTCTATGGTGGTCACACGTGTGAATTTGAGCCTGCAAAGTGAGTGAAAAAATAAGTTTTCCTTAAAGAAGAAGAATGCGTGGAAAATAAACCTGTTTATTATTAAAAGAAATATAAAATCATGAAGTTTTAATTGAGAAAGAAAGTTATAATTTAAACAAAAGTATAAGCAATTTAAAAGGACATGACTGATAAACTAAATTTGAGCTTCTTGAAGCGTTATTTAAACATAATTAAATTATGAAAAGTTACTGGAATATTTAAAAAAGCAGTAAGCTACAAGAATAAGTTATAAACAGAAATATATAAAAAAGAGTATAGACAAAAATATATTAAAAATAGTTTATTATTTCTGTATAAGCATGAAAGAGAGTTATGTTTATTAAAAAGGATGAGACTGTATAAGTTAGAATAGATAAGTGGTTTTTAGTTAAGTAATGCGTTGGATGAACATGCATTAACTAACTTAAAGGAGATATAACAAACAAAATATTATTATCTTAAAAAAAAATTAATTTAGTGAAAAGACATGTTTATTTAAAAGACACGTCTCTAGATTGAAAGGACATGTTTGTTGTAAATGTATGAAAGAAGTAGTTAAACAAAATTTCAAAGTGGAAGAAAGAGGACTTTGGAGGTGAGACTGATGCAACTTTAAGAAAAGACTAGAGACCAAAAAGATGAAGAATTCTCTGAGTCTTAATATGAAGATCTGGAGCTGTGTGTCTCTGAAATTTAATATGAAGATATGAAACTGCATGTCTCTGTTTTTTTTCATTATGAAGATCTGAAGGAATATAAAGACCAAGAGTTAAACATAGTATCTGCATATTTAACATGAAGATGTGAAGAAGAAATAGAGCCCATAAATTAAAAGGAGGAACATCATCTCTTCATGTTTAATATGAAGATATCAAGAAGTTTAGAATAAGAAGTCAGAGACTAAACGAGAAAAACTGAAGCTGTCTCTAAAGTCCAGATCCAAGTAGTAGTAGTAAGAAGATGTAGATACTAGTGGCATAAAGAATCACCTGTGACAAAGTTGAAGAAAAATGATTTATAAGTTTGATACAACAAAATTAGGGAGGTAGGGTGGTGATAGGGTAGGATACATGCCTACAAGGGGGATGTAGCCTCCTTTCAGTGGTAGTTGGTAAATAGGGTGCCACAACATCTTTTCAGTAGAAATTGATAAAACCAGGGGGTTGTATCCTCCTTCCAGCAGTTGCTGGTATATAGGGTGTTGTAGCATCCTGTCAGTCTTAACTGACAAAAACTATTGCAAATATAATTTTGCAGTATAGGAAGAGTTTGTGGTTTTTCAAATTGGGATTCCACGATAAAATCTGTGTTTTGTGTATCTTGTTGATTCTATGTTTTAATAAATAGTTTAAAGTGGTTTTAATTGTTAAGAAGTCAATAATACTCATTCACCCCCCCTCTAAGTAATTTACAACATTATAACATGACACATACAAAATAGTACAAGAAGGTCTCAGCCACATAGTAACTAAAAGCATGTAAGGCTCCAAAACTATCTAAGCCCCAAAATACCATCCCATTACATATTTATAGGCTCCTCGTAGCCTTTCAACCTGTGCCCACTACCTAATCCACATAATGTAAGCATACAAACAATATTAACCACCTAAATAACTATGCGGTTGGACTTCATCAAAACAACCCAACTCCCTTAAATCTCGGCCACTTCTTTGGAGCTTTCCACTTTTTCAATCCACTTCATCGCAGCCCCATTCACACTAGACTCCTTTTCCAAAACCAGTACCCAAAATTTCCTAGGTCTAATAGGTCCCCAACACTCACATGTTGCTTATTGGACAACCATTTCAGGTTTGTGCTACTCGTGCTTTCAACTTTAACAAAAAGTCTTCATAAACTTTCTTCATTGCCTTGACACACCATTGAACATCTTGCTTTTTCTTTTGCTTGGTTATTTCATTGGCAATTTCTGAGGTGATGTGACTATCAATTTTATCTATAGGCCGTGTTAGCGCCTTCTTGATTTGTATATGTTCTTGGCCAATTACTTTAGAAAACATATTAGCTCATGTTTATAGTTCTTCAACTCACTTAGTTCTCTTTTGTTTTTGAACCCTTAACTAGTTGATTTATGTTTTCAACACTTTACTCTTTTGCATCCTTTCCCATACATTCCTCTGATGAAAGAGTCTTCAACAGACTCTGTAGACTTTCCATATTATCCTGAGCTTTTCCCAATTTGGTGATGATGTCCTGCAGCTATGAATCCTCTAACAATGAATCCTAAGTATGAGAGATCTTCTCATACATGTTTGCACATTGAGCTTTGGATTCCTTTATAGCATGGGTTCCCCCTACACCTTGGTCTATCGCTATTCGTCCACCTCAAGGGGTGTGCTTAGAACCAATTTGGGCTCTAATTCCTCAACTTTTTGGCGGAATCCTATAATGACTTCACCAAGTCATAGTAGCTTGACCTCAGGAGTCATGTCTTTGACTAGCTCTACCTCAGGTACTCCACAATAGGCAGCTTCGATAACTTCTTGCAACATTCAATTGTCTTGGCTTAGATGGTATTTTTCTTGTTGAAGTTTGGCAGACTATTTCTTAATAGAAACCTTTTGTCTCCTAAACCCCGTCATCATCTTATAAATGCATTTCTCTCACACTTTGATCTCCTATGCTATTTTCTGTTGAATATTGTGTAGCATGAAGACGAGAAAAGTCGATAGGTTAAGATCAATGGAACTTGGAACTCTGCTCCAAGTTCCATTATCAGGGGGCAAGACACCATTCAAAGAATTCAAAGACTTGGATCTATGAATCCACTGACCAAAACCCTCTTTTACAGGGGCACTAGAGTTAGGAAAAGAATTTAAAGTTTCAATATACCTCTGATCAGAATCACCTTCTTCAATACAAATGACGGATATCACATCGTAATCCTCCATGATCGACGTAAGGAAAACCTATAGCTGCGTAAATTCTTTCGCCCCCTCAAGCTTATAGTATTCCTCCATCATGTTAGCGAGATCATTGTCGTAGAGAACAAAGACCAGAGTGTCCAGGTTCTCCTCCTTGGGAAGCTAATACTTGATATCCCAAGAAAGATAATATCCCTATTCACACACTCAATCCAGGTTTCCCACAACGTACTGGAGCTCCCTAGCATACGACCGCAGTAGAATGCTGTCGCCTAAGTTGCATAGGAACTTCACCAGTTGCTATGGAAAATTGGAACTCTCTTCTTCATTTTTGGACATGAATCCTCCGCCACAAACCACAAAATTTACCAAGCAATTCAAGCTCGCTGTCCTCGAGATTCAAACTCTGGACAATTCGACAACAGTTAGAAACAAAATAGAGGCTTAAATGCGCCTAGGCCTCCCCAACCATTAAATCATAGTGGTAAAAGAATATGTATATATCCTGTAGGACACACGGAGCAAAGAGTTGCTGCTAGTGAATCAAAGCTCTTCTTGTTGCACAAAATCACATCAACTAGATATAGGGTTTGAATCCTTAGGACAATCACTCAATCAATCAGAGTTTGTTGGCCACTCATATTTCAATTAATTCCCAGCATATCTACAGGAATCTTAGCTTTATCTCATCAGCAGGAACATAGCCTCCCTCCCCTTCCATAATGAGGGTTGCCACAATAAATATTTTAGAGTAATCTGGGAAATATTGATAAAATAAGGAAACTATTGATAAAACAAGGTATAGATTATTTTTATTTTTATTTTATTATATATAATAATATTTAAAATTAAAATTTATAAGGATTAGAGAAATTGGTAATAAATAATTGTGATGAAAAGTTATAACTAAAAACTTATAAATTAAAATTAAATATTTTTTAATTGTATTATTATTATTATAATTAATTTTAATTTTTTAAATAAAATAAAATATAATTTATTCTAATATATATAATTAAATATTTATTATTATTATTAATTTTATGATTTTTTAATAAAATGTAATATAATTTATTGTACCACATACACACATATATATATATTTTAATGAATTTTTATTTATATAATTTGAAAATATAAATTACAATTGTATTAATAATTTTTGAAACTTATCACTATAACTAATATATTGATAATGAACTTATCACTGTAACTAATATATTGGAATTTAAAAACAACTCATATTTAAAATAATATTTTATTTAGTAATAACATCATATTTAGTTTATAAATAAAATTATGTATATAAAAAATGTTTTAGTATATATAATTTAAAAAAAATTAATAATATTTTATTTTAGTTTATTAAAATTAAAATTTTAAATTATATAATATATTAACATTTTTTAATAAAATAATATGAAATTATTTTAGAAATAAAATAATAATTATATTTAATTAATTAATTATTTATGATTTTAAAAATTCTACTTTCAAATTATAATTTTACTTGTCTTTGTGAAAATGCATAGTTTTATGGTATACCAAATCAAATCCATAAAATACAATGATCAAGATAAAAAGTCTTTGTGAAAATGCATAATTTTATCGTATACCAAATCAAATTCATAAAATTTCATTTTTATTATGCAAAATACAATGATCAAGATAAAAAAAATAAAAATTAATGTGTAGTAAAAAAAAAATTTAATTTTAGGATTATTTTTATTTTTTGAAATAATATATGTAAAAAGGAAACACACAAAAATAACCCTTTAAATTATAAATGATTATGATAAGCATTTTGGGAGGTAGAGTCACTTATAATTGTTTTAGAAAAATAAATTAACATATAGTTGGATAATCACAAAAAAAAAGAGGATAAATTGATTTTAGTTACTTTTAAAATTATCACATAGGGATGTGAAGATTTATTGGAGGTGTTGTCCTTCTTTAATACTTTGTGCAATTATGGTGATGGTTCTACTTGTTGCTACAAAGATCATTTTCATATTCAAATTTATGTTGGCCCTTGTTTAGTTTTACTACTACCACCAGCTTGACTCATTGATCTACTCTAGCCTAGCTCCACTCATATATAGTTGCAGGTTCCTCCTAATCCTAACAAAAAAAGAAGAGGGATGTGGATATGTGTTGTTTCATTTATTTAGTAATTATGTAGAGTTGTGAAATAAAAGTGAGATACTTGACAATGACTATTTATATTTAATTTTCTATCTAAAAAGAAGACAAAGAAAGCCAAAGGAAGACACTAAGAAGTGGAAGGCAAGATTTGTATAGAAAGAATAGTTGTGTAGATAACATTCATGAAATGATCAACATGACCATTAGTTCTTTAAATTGGTAAATTGCTACATTAAAATCCAAGGTGAGTGTCGTTGATTCATGTGGAAATGGCAAGAATTGAAGACCTTAAGAGCCATTTTACAACAACTATATATAAGTGGTGTGTAGACATAGGTAAACATGAACATAAGTTGAACTAGCGAAACAAAACAATTGTTCTCAAAGGCATGAAATGGAAGTGTCTGTAGAAAAGTTTGAGCATAGAGATTTCCTATTTATCTTACATATAATTTCCATCCATGCATAAGCATTCGATATGATATTTTAGATTTCTTAAAGTTCCTAGCAATGAAATGTTTCACACATTGGAGACATGAAAATTTCCAATTTCCAACTTTATTTCTTACGAAGAGATTTTATTCCCATTTTATTTCTTATGAATGGGTTTCTAGAGAACAATAGTAGCTTGGGAAAGCACTAGAAGAAAAACACATGCTAGACTATGCTTGTAAGTAATATTTGAGGAGATTGTTGGCACAAATCTAACTCAACCTAGGTTCACTAACAACATACTAACAAATTTCGGCAAGACCTGCAGAGAAAATGAAGTCTCGCCTGAATTACCTTTGGAGACTGCAGGAACCAGGTTTCTACAACAAGGAAGGGGAACATCACAACATCATAGCAAATACATCTCCAACATACTAAGATATTCCACATACCATTCACTTTGACATAGTTCATATTTAACCAACTGCCGTATATAACCATGCACATGATAACATAGCTATCATTCATTCACTATTTCATTAATCACATTTAATTATTATCTAATGCAATAGTAAACAAGGAAACAAATCACACACACATCATAACACATTTGACACTAGATATTTTAACATGGAAACCCAAGATGGGGAAAGACCACAAAAGTGTTCATTATTAAAGAGTCACATCAACATAAAGTTTTATGTCTGCGCACACAACCCGTAGACTTCTCTTCATCAACTTCTTACAGCATATATGCGTACACATCCATCATACAATATGTTATCCTTGGGACTCTCATATAAGCACTTCAACATGTTGAATGTGGTTTTCATTGATGTCAAAGGAGGTCAATAATGACAAAGGAATAAACAAGGATATGATGGCAGGGAAAACTCAGTGAAAGAAAAAAGAATAACAAAGAGTAAACAAAGGAATGACAAAGGAAGCGATGACATGGTATGAATGATGACGTGGCATGTTCAGAAGAGGTTGTAAATTCATGTTATGGTGTTGTAGTCCTATCATGAAGTCAGTGTTACAATCGTGCACCATTCTGTAAAAGTATGGCAACTTGCTGAAAATCTTGGTAAAACTTTGAAAAATTGACCAAGTGTTGAAAAACTTGTCTAAGTTGCTCTTGGAGAATTCCCACCATATATCATGGATTATTGATAAACAATATCTGAGAGTGTAAGGATATATCTTGTTGACTTGTTCACATTACCATGATCTGATCTTGCCTTAAAATTTCTTGAAGAAAAAGTTGCAGGTCCTCCAAAATGAGGTTTCAAACTGTTTTGTGAAATTGGATGAAACTCCTGCTGAAACATTGGAAAACTAGTCTAAGTTGCTCTTGGAAAAATTCCCTCCATATATCATGGATTAATTATAAAAATGATCTAAGAGTATAAGGTTATATATAATTGACTTGTGCACATGACCGTGATCTCATTTTATTTTAAAAGTGCTCGAAGAAAAAGTTACAGGTCCTCCAAAATGAGGTTTCATACTGAACTTGGCCCCTACTAAAATGCTCGCCACATTTTGTAGGATACTGATAAAAAATACATGAGGCCATCAAACTTTAGTTTTTTGATTTGTGCATCTGGCCATGTTCTTAGTTTCCCTAATAGGAGCTTGCAGACAAAGTTACGGGTCTGCCAAAACAAGGTTTTAGGATGTTTTGAACCAGTTATGTAAAACTTCCTAAATGGCCTCTGTAAAATGTCTGGCATTTCCTGTGCATGATATATTAAATTATTATGAGGATACATTCCTCTAGATTTTTTATTGGTGCATGTAACCATATCATCATTTTTTCCAAAAGGTCTATGAATATGAAGATATTAGTCTTCCAAAAGTGCCTTTTGGATTGATTTGTATTGTTTCAATTAAACTATCTTAAAACTAGTTATAAAAGACCATTTACAAATGCTCGTAAAATACTATCTTGCTGTCAATAAATTTCTTTAATGCCATGAGTATTTTCCTTGGAGACCTATCTATCTATCTATCCATGGTTTTAGAATCCTCTATGGTGTTTAGATGTGCAAGAAATAAACCTGCAAACTTGAGAAAAATGATGTTTTCCTGTGAAAAATAAATAAAATCTGTCAATGCTAAACATAGGAAATATGAAAGGCCATTTGGAAATTCATGGCAAATTCTGTCCTTGTGCAAATAAATTCATCCAATGGCATGTATATGTTCTCTGATGATTTGTACATCCACTTATGGTCTTGGTTCTCTCTATGGTGGTCACACGTGTGAATGTGGAGCCTACAAAGTGAGTGAAAAATTAAGTTTGCCATAAAGAACAAAAATGTTTGCAAAATAAAATTGTTTTTTATTAAAACAAAATTAAAATGATGAAGTTTTAATTGATAAACAAAGTTATAATTTGAACATAATTATAATCAATTAAAAAATGTCATGAGTAATAAACTAAAGTTGAGATTTTTGAAGCGTTATTTAAACATAATTAAATTATGAAAACATACATGATTATTTAAAAAAGAAGTAAGCTACATGAATCAGTTATAAACAGAAAAATATTAAAAAGAGTATAAATTGAAATATATTTAAAAGAGTTTATTATTTTTGAAACAAAGTAATGTTTATTAAAAATGATGAGACTGTATAAGTTAGAATAGAGAAGTGATTTTTAGTTAAGTAATGTGTTGGATGAACATGCATTAACTAATAAAAGAAGATATAACAAGCAAAATATTATTATCTTAAAAACAAAGTTAATTCAATAAAAATGTGTGTTTATTGAAAATACACATCTCCATATTGAAAGGACATGTTTGCTGTAAAGGTATGAAAGAAGTATTTAAACAGAAGCTAAAGTGGAAAAAAAGAGGTCTTTGGAGGCAAGACTGATGCAACTTTAAGAAAAGAGTAGAGACAAAAAAGATGAAGAAGTCTCTGAGTCTTAATATGAATATTTGAGGTTGTGTGTCTCTAGGTTCTAATATGAAGATATGAAACTATATGTCTCTGTCTGTTTTCATTATGAAGATATGAAGGAATATAAAGACCAAGAGAAGTTAAACATAGTATTTGCATATTTAACGTGAAGATCTGAAGTAGACATAGAGCCCAGAAATTAGAAGGAAGAACATCATGTCTGCAAGTTTAATATGAAGATATGAAGAAGTGCGGAATAGGATGTCAGAGACTAAATAAAAAATTGAAGTTGTCTCTTAATTCTAGATCCAAGCCGCAATAGTAAGAAGAGGTAGAGAATAGTGGCATAAAGAATCAACTGTGACGGGGTTGAAGAAAACAGATCTGGAAGTTTGATAAAACAATATTAGGGAGGGTGGTGCTACGGTAGGCTACAGGCCTGTAAGGGGGCTATAGCCTCCTTCTAGTCGTAGTTGATAAACATGGTGTTGTAGCATCCTTTCAGTAGAAGCTGAAAAAATGAAGGGATCGTATCCTCCTTCCAGTACTTGCTGGTAAATAGGGTGTTGTAGTATCCCTTCAATCGTAATTGAAAAAAACTATTGTAAATGTATTTTTGCAATATAGGAAGAGTTTGTGGTTTTTCCAATTGGGATTCCACGATAAAATCTATTTTTTGTGTATCTGTTTGATTCTATGTTTTAATAAATAATTAAAAGTGGTTTTAATTGTTAAGAAGTCAACAATATAGATTCACCCCCCATCTAAGTATTGTACAATATTATAACGTGACACATACAAAATAGTACATCAAGGTCTTAGCCATAGAGTAACTAAAATCATGTAAGCCTCCAAAACTATCTAACCCCAAAAATCCCATCCCATTACATATTTATAGGCTCTTCATAGCCTTTCACCATGTGCCCAATACCCAATCCTCATAATGTAAGTGGACAAAAAGTCTTAACCACCTAACCAACTCCATGGTTGGACTTCGTCAAAACAACCCAACTCCCTTATATCTTGGCCGCTTCTTTGAATTTGTCCACTTTTTTGATCCACTTTATCACAGCCCTGTTCACACTAAACCGCTTTTCAAAAACCAGTACCCAAAATTTCCTAGGGCCAATAGCCCCCCAACACTCACATGTGGCTCATCCCAACCACTTAAGGTCTGTGCTACTGGTTCTTTCAAGTTCGACAAAAAGTCTTCATAGACTTTATTCATTTCCTCGACACACCATTGAACATATTGCTTTTGCTTGGTTATTTCATTGACAATTTCTGAAGTGATGTGACTTTCACTTTGCTCTATAGCCCCTGTTAGCGCCTTCTTGATTTGTAAATGTTCTTGGCCAATCACTTTAGAAAACCACTTAGCTCATGTTTGGAGTTCTTCAACTCGCTTAGTTATCTTTTGTTGTTGAACCCTTAATTGGTTGATTTATGCTTTCAACACGTTACTCTTTGCATCCTTTCCCATACGTTGCACTAGTGAAAGAGTCTTCAACAGACTCTGTAGACTTGCCATATTATCTCGAGATTCTCCCAATTTGGTGATGATGTCTTGTAGCTATGATTCCTCTAATAATGAAGCCCAAGTATGAGAGATATCCTCATACATGTTTTCACATTGATCTTTGGATTCCTCTATAGCATGGGTTCCCCCTCCACCTTGGTCTGTCGTTGTTCGTCCACCTCAAGGGGTGTGCTTAGAACCATCTTCGCCTCCAATTCCTCAACTTTTTGGTGAAATCCTGTAATGAATTCACTAAGTCATAGTAGCTTAACCTCATGAGTCATGTCCTTGACTAGCTCTGCCTCATGTACTCCACGTCAGGCAACTTCGATAACTTCATGCAATTTCTGCTTGTCTTGGATTATATGGTATTTTTCTTGTTGAAGTTCAGCGTACTATTTATTAATAGCAAAATTTTGGCTCCTAAACCTCATCATCATCTTATAAATGCATTTCTCTCACACTTTTATCTCCTATGCTATTTTTTGTTGAATATTCTGTAGCATGAAAATGGGAAAAGTCGATAGGTTATGATCAATGGAACTTGGAGATCTGCTCCAAGTTCCATTATCAGTGGGAAAGACACCATTCAAAGAAATCAAAGACTCGGCTCTATAAACTTCACTAAACAAAACCTAAGTTTTCCAGGGTTACCAGTCTCAGGAAAAGAATTTAAAGCTTCAATATACCTCTAATTAGAATCACTTTCTTCAATACAGACGGTGGAGATCACATCGTAATCCTACATGACTGAGAAGAGGAAAACCTGTAGCCGCGTGAATTCCTCCGCCCCCACAAGCTTATAGTATTCTCTGTCATGTTAGCAAGATCATCGTCGTAGAGAACAAACACCAGAGCATCCAGGTTCTCCTCCTCGGGAAGACGATACTTAATATCCCAGGAAAGATAATATCCCTATTCACACACACAATATGAGTCCCCCCCAACATACTTGATCTCCCCAGCATACGATCGTGACAGAATGCTACCGCTTAAGCTGCACAAGAACTTCACCTGTTTCTACGACGAATTGGAAATCTCTTCTTCATTTTCAGACATGATTCCTTTGCCACAAACCACCAACTTTACCAAGCAATTCAAGCTCGTAGTCCTTGAGATTCGAACCCTGGACAATATGACAATAACTAGAAAAAAAACAGAGGCTTAAATGCGCCTAGGCCTCCTCGACCATTACATCATGGTGTTAATATATATATAACTTGTAGGACACATGGAGCCAAGCATTGCTGGTGGTGAATCAAAGCTCTTCTTGTTGCGAAAAATCACTTCAACCAGATACAAGGTTTGAATCCCCGGAACAATCACTCAATCAGTCAGAGTTCGTTGGACACTCATATTTCAATTGATTCGCAACATATCTACTGGAATCTCAGCGTCGGCTCATCAACGGGCACATAGCCTACCTCCCCTTCCACAATGAGGGTTGCCACAGTAAATATTCTAGAGTAATTTAGAAAATAGTAATAAAATAAAGTAAATATTATTTTTTATTTTATTTTATTATGTATAATAATAATTAAAATTAACGTTGATAGGGATTAGAAAAATTGGTAATAAATAATTGTGATAAAAAGTTATAACTAAAAACTCATAAATTATAATTAAATATTTTTTAATTGTATTATTATTATTATTAATTTTAAGAATTTTTTTAATAAAATGTAATATAATTTATTTTACAATATATATCTATATATAATTTGAAAAGAATAATTTTGGAAGTTATTACTATAACCAATATATCACAATGTAAAAACAACTTACATTAAAAACAATACCTTATTATACCTGCCTCAGCACGTATATTGTAATTGGTTGATTTTGACTTTGGTTGACTTTGGTCTATTTTGATGCAGGTTTAAAAAATTAAAATATGTTTTGTAAAGTATAACTTAGGGATTTGAAAAATATTTTTTTTAATTTCGTTAAAAAAAACTATTTTGTCAACAGCTAATTGGCCAATAAAGAATGATGTCAGCCTTGGAGTTTGGTATCTAGTTTTCACTTGACACATGGCTACTATGACATCAGCAGATGACAAGTGGCAACTATGACATCATATCGTACTGGACAAGTTAATGGAGGCTAGAATATTTGAACCTTGAGCGTGACGCGCCGCAGAGGCTGGTTCAGAAGGATTCCCCGCTGGTGCATTAATGTTGAACCCCAAAATCCACATTCCTGGCTGGTCATATTCCATCGTCAAACAGTAGAAAGTACCGTCCAAGAAAACAGATTCATTCATCACCCTCAACTTGTTTGGAAGCTGTCGCTCGATTTTCCAGGACTTGGTACATGATTCATAGATTTCGACTGCTGATTCTCGACCTTCACCTTCGGGAAGCACTCTATGGCCTACTGCCACCACCTTGTAGCTGTTTTCACTGCCACTTTCAACAATAAGTTTCGAGGTATTGATGTTCTTTATAAATCGCATGCGTGGAAGTTCGATGTGCGTTCGGCTGAAAGGATTGTATATGTATAGAGGACAATGGCCAGAAGGAGAAGGCCTTAAAGGATTGTTTACCCCTGTGTGTAGCTTTTGTAGCAACAACAGGCCCGCCGCGGATCCACGGTGAAAGTAGCGATAGCCTGTTAGTCCCTTGCATATGGACAAGCAGGGATTCCAAGTCGTTGTGTAGAAGCAATAAGCCATGCATATAGTTGCAGAGAAGCAGCCATGGCTCCCTGTTGGCAGGCTTCTTCGCCCATATATCACTTATGAATTTGTTAGAAAGTAGGGCGTTTGATTCTTTACTTACGCAGCGAAATATATAAACGCTTTCCATAGGCAGCAAAGCCAATATCTCCACTTGTATATCCTCCGGCAAGTCATTCCACGACCTCTCAATTAAATCTGAGCGCTCTCCGCGACCCGCTATTTCCATTAATGGTTGTTGTAGCGCTGAAGTTGCCCCTTTTCCCTCTCTTCGACTTCGAAGTTTTTATAATGGATACTATTCGGAGAAACCCAACCAAACATTTATAGTGCAGTGCACTGTTAGGTAGTGGTTACATGCAAGACAGACAGCTAGGGAAGATATAGTTTATAAAAATATAACTCCAACTTCAAATCTAGATTCTATACAGGATGCTGCAATACCAACCTCAAATCTAGATTCTATGCCGCTACAGATCCAGAGAGCTCGCGGGGTAGTCGGGTTACACGACAATTATCACATGAACAATGATAATAAGCAGATTCATAATTGGGAATCGAGGAGTTATATGTTAACGGCTTCCTCCTTATTTAGTACAATAGCCTGAACTATACAGAGCCAATACGCCTTAAGCTCCAAAGCAATAAGAGTTTCAGGCTCTCAATAGGCTTAAATAGTGTGTGAATCAAGTCCATCGAAACATTTTGTTACAAATGTTAATAGCCTGAACTATAAAGAGCCAGTTTACAACATTGCGATGCAAAATCTCAGTGAAGGTGAAAAAGATGACGCAGAGAAATTGGCGCAGAAAGTAGATGCAGTTTTTAAATCAAAATCAGAAGGAGATGATCAGATGTACTGTTATGTCAATCAATTTCCATGGGAGAACGAAAGAGAAGAAACAAATCAAATGCCAGTTAACGAATCTGTTGAGGATCTTCATCCGCCTTGGAAGCGACATTGTAGTGTAAATGTATGTAGAGTATAATTTTGAAATTGATAGCTTTTTTACTTGGGTGTTGGAAAACAAATTAGGTCAGTCATTTGAATCTTTATATGTAACGGATCATGTATAACCTCTTAGAATACATCCGATACACTTCAGTTTCAATTTTGAATCATTTAGAAAATCTGTAAATGGTTTAATTCGCAACGCTCTTTCATTTCCATTCAAGTAACGTTTGTTCTCATGTTATTTGAGTATGCACAGAAACCATTAATGGCCGATCGGGCGAAGGTGAATGCCGTGCCAGCCGTGGAGAGTAGCTGTTTAATGGTGGCGTCCAATATAGAACCGACATTGTCTTCAAGTGTTGCAGGTACATTATGTAACACCAATGGAAAACCTCGTGCCCGAAGAGGCTCCGCCACGGATCCTCAAAGTCTCTATGCACGGGTATATAAAACTCTACTAGCGACTATAGACGTTAGGAATTCTGAATGTACTGCAATATATTCATGTTCGTCGCTCTGTGTTTAGTAAATCTGATATATTATATATAATAACATATGTGCAGCAACGGAGAGAGAGAATCAACGAGCGTTTGAAAGTATTGCAGAATCTTATTCCCAATGGAACCAAGGTATTTAAGAACGGTGAGGCTTCGATTAGGCTCTGTAGATTAATTATATTTTCATATTTGATTTAAGTCTTGGATTCTCGATATTTAAGGTGAAACAACAAGCTGTTTATGCTATCTGTTTTGCAGATTGACATTAGTACGATGCTTGAGGAAGCTCTCCACTATGTTAAATTCTTACAGCTTCAAATTAAGGTGAGGTGCTACGGGTATTTTTTTTCATAAAATGTTGTTGGTTGGTTTTTAGGATTTCAAAAACTAAAATGAAAAAACAAAATTGGCTGAATTATTCAGTTTTCACATGTTTTCAATTTTTTTTGTTTCGTTTGGGAACAATTTTATGATAAAATTGGTTAATGCAGATTCTTAGCTCGGATGACCACTGGAAGCAAGGCCCAATTAATGCCTTTCACGCTATCAATGCTGCATGCCAGTATTCTAGATCCATGAAAACTGGTATCTAAACCCAGCGTGGGAAGGATAGACAAAGCCATATGGAATTGTAGTTATTTTCCAACTTCATAGTTTAATTTGGAATCGGAATTGGAAAAGCCAATGCAGAATAGCATAGTATGGCGTGCAATTTTCCCATGCAAAGCGTGGGATATAATATATGGTAGTTATTCCCTGTGACGAATGGTTTTGGAAATTTTAAAAGAGAATTGAATTATTCATAATCTCGGCTTCCTTTTCACCATGAATTGACCGTTTTCATATAATTAAACAGAAGCAGTGGAACATGTCCACACAAAATTGCTTGGTCACATAATTATAATTAATTTTATCTTATTTAAGGTATTAAGTTTACATAGGTGAATATTTAGCAAAATTAAAACCCTTTTTATTAGCATCGTTGTGAATTTTTAACAAAGTTAAAACCTTTTTTTGAAATTATATCTTCTTATAGCTCGCTTTCGAACATTAAATTTTATAATCATATTACCGAAAATAATAACAAAACTAAAAACTTTTTTAACTTAAATAAAAATATTCTATTATTAATTAAACTTTTAAAATTCATTTAATCCAACCATTTGTTATTTATCTTGTATGCATCCCATTCAGACTATAGATATTCAAAGTCAACTAAACTTCACTTATCTAATAAAACCATTTATTAAATCATGTCCATATATGTTTAAACAAAAAAAAACTCATTTTTTTAATACCATTTGTCATTTTCATGTGAACATTAAAGAAAAAGTATTGAAACAAAAGTTCGAAACAATTTAGATGAGCGAGCAACTTAGGTGCGATAAAAATGGCATAATATCAAGATGACCTTATAGTTTGTTCTTTTTATATCATTTTGCATTTAAATCAACTTAGGTGGCATAGTATCAAGACAAGTGAAATAGCAGCACGGCTGCTTATACCTGCCTCTTAGAAATATAATATTGTATATAGTTTAAAGCTAAAAGTTGAAGAAATTATGAAACATTCAAACTTGCAAAATGTATTACTTGTTGCCATGGTACTTATATTTCTATGTGAGATTACTTGTTGTTTATAGGTTGTTGCATTACTCGTTACTTCTTGTAACTGTCACTGTTTATATTTCTATGTGTATATCAATTAATTAGTTATTAAGTAAGTCCTTGAAATTAAAGATCCAAGAGGAGGAAGGTTGATGTTTGCTGGATCAATTGGAGAAGTTCTCAAGAGAGCATTCCAACCTGCTGCTAAAGCTATGCACAGCATAGCTGCTACCACTGCAATAGTGGGATTTGCCATCGGAGAAAGAGAGGGTAAAATGGGGAATGCAGAGTCCACATAAGAGGGTTAACTCATGGAGCTTGCCAAACCGAAAATGAAAAACCGAAATTCGTCTGAATTCTATGACATAGACCTTGGCCGGATGGTACCTAGTGGAGAGAGGCACACTGCATGACACACACATGGCAATGAACATTAGCTAAGTGTGCAAAGTAGGTGCAATAATTTAATGATTAATTGCATTGCATGACACATGTGGAAGGGCGTGTTAGCTAAGTGTGCAACTTAGCTGCAAAACTTGGTGTTAATTGTTGTGATTTGACAAAAGCGATGGTATAACATGAGTTTCAATGTATTTGGTGGAAAAGCAGTGCAGTGAAGCACATAAATATGAAAAGCTTGATGGATCCAACATTTAGTGTTCCCATGGCGTCAGTCTTCTAAAACTGCAAGTCCAGACAATGAAGATAGTTTCTTAAACATAGCTATGCCGTGAATGACGCATTCAAAATCCCAATATGCCCCGCATGCAACAGAAAGGATAAATGCAGACGGGTAAGGATAAATGCAACGATGATGCAGGCGGGTAAGGATAAATGCGTTGCTATATGTTGCAGTCTAAATGCAAGATCGCCGCGATGTTTACGCCACCTTTCTTGGATGGCATTCAAACTGTTGTGTAGCGTTCAAACTCTCTCAAATTTATCTTTTATTTTGATTAATAACTTTTATTGAAATTTTGCTTTTTTAATTTAAATTTTTTTAATCTATTTATATATTTTGATGTTTCTATAATACATTATATTTTGACAAGTTATATCATTCTATTTTTATATTTTTATTATAAATGAATAATTAAATTACTAAATATATATAGTGAGTGAATATATACTTAGTAAGCCTAATAAGATTACTAAATAAATTTTTAGGAGTGACAAATTCACACTACGAAATGTATTTATTGTAATAATATATATTTTTTAAATAAAAATAGATTACAAATTGTATTAAAGGGTGCTGTAACTAGGCTAAATAACTATCAACTACGAATAGCACACTAACTAGGCTAAATAACTATCAACTACGAATAGAACACTAGTGTAAACCAGTGGGGAGGGGTTCTTGACCGGTATTCCCATAAAGGTTGAATTAGAGGGCTGTAATTTCCTATGAAAAAAAATATCTAGGCTAAACAACTAGATAATATCAGCATGCAAAAGTGCAAAAAAAATTATGTTTCAACATAATAGTATGCATCATCTTATAAGTCTCAATAACAATCCATATATTTGATTTGCTAGTAAAATAAACCCTAAAATAGGCTCCTAACACCAATACATTTTTCTAATACATATGTTATTGCAATATTTAAGAAAAAACACATTTTATTAGTGTTTCATGTTCAACTTGATTGGAAAGGCATGTCTTACTTGTCCATTTCCATATTTTATTGAATCTAATATATTGTTTATAGGTAATAAAGATATGAAAATAACAATTACTTAACAACAATATACTAATCTCTAATCCACATGGTACAAATTGAGTTAGCAAAATTCCACCATTTGTAAACAAGTTTTGTTACTATATCTAATGTAAAATATTTTAAAATTATATATTTATTATTTTATAAACTATTCAATTTTAAATTATTAAATTTAAAGTTCATTACTCCTATCTAATTAAGGAATGCAATTGAATTTTATCTTATCAAATTTTATCTTATGGAGTTCAATTTTTACTAATTTTTTATATGAAGTTAAAACAATACATTTAGAAAAGACCTTTAATTTATATCATTGATAGTGTTGTGGTTATAACTTGATAGAAGTTCATTGTTATTGATCTAAGTTCAATTTTGACACGTTCTATTAAGCACTATCAAAGAACCTATGATAATCCTTGAAGCAATAGATCCCATGAGAAAAAATAGTTTGCCCATGTCATATCAAGCTAAGTAGGATATTCATAGAAGTCACTCCATTTATAACATCAATTATGTAGTGTCTATAATATATAGGTGGAATTCATCAACTGATCCTAAATCTAAAAACAAAGAAAGAAAATAACATTATTTAAAAATTCAAAAAACCAACACCTGTTAGGAATTCTATTTCAACCCAATCATGTCAAATCCATACAAAAGACATTTAAAAGATGCGACATTAGGTTAGAAAAAACAAGGTGGTGCAGTGAATACCAATCCTTCGCACATAAGCATTACTAAATTTAGATGATTTCGTAGACAACAATGTATTTATGAAGTGATCATAGATGCAACTTTAGATGTGCTTTTCTCTACCAAGATTAGCTTTCTAAAGTGCCATGCTTTGTTTTTCTACAGTCATAAAACTCAAAATAAATTAACCTATTGCTATTTTTCCCAAAATTTTCCTAAGAGGCAGGTACTAAGCAGCTTTGCTGCTAATTTCACTTGTTTAGTATTAAAATTATATTTATTTTATAAATAAAATTATGTATATAAAAATTATTTTAATATATATAATTAAAAAAATATAATATTTTATTTTTCATTTATTAAAAATAATTCTTCAATTGTTTATTAAAAAGTTAATAATATATTAGCTTTTTCAAATAAAATAATATGAAATTATTTTAAAAATAAAATAATAATTATTTTTAATTAATTAATTATTTATGATTTTAAAAATTCTACTTTTAAATTGTAATTTTACGTGTCTTTGTGAAAATGTAGAATTTTATGGTATACCAAATCAAATCCATAAAATTTCATTTTATCATTCAAAATACAATTTATTATTAAAAAAATTAATTAAAAATCCATAAAGAATTTGATTAATGTATAGTAAAAAAATTAAAATAATTTTTTAGTATTATTATTTATTTTTAAAATTAATTTGTAAATAGGAAGCAGACAAAAATAACCCTTTAAGTTATCAATGATTATGATAACCGTTTTGGGAGGTAGAGTAACAGAGTTACTTATAATTGTTTTGGATAATCAATAAGAAAAATAGTGTAAAGGATAAACTTGTTTTAGTTACTTTTAAAATTATTCAATAGTTACTTTTATAATTATCCAATAGGGATGTGGAGATTTATGGGAGGTGTTGTTCTTCTTTAATACTTTGTGTAATTATGGTGATTGTTTTACTTGTTGCTACAGAGATCGTTTTCATATTCAAACTTAGGTTGGCTCTGGCCTAGGTTTACTGCTACTACCAACTGGCTCTGGCCTAGGTTTACTGCTACTACCAACTGGCTCTGGCCTAGGTTTACTGCTACTACCAACTGGAATCATTGATCTACTCTAGCTTGGCTCCACTCGTGTATAGATGCAGGTTCCTCCTGATCCTAAAAAAAGGGATGCGGAGATATGTTGTTTCATTTATTTTGAAATTATGTAGAGTTGTGAAATAAACGTGGCATACTTGACAATGACTATTTATATTTAATTTTCTATCTAAAAAGAAGACAAAGAATGCCAAAGATAGATCATTGATGGCAACGAAAGAAGAAGAGCAAGAAAATGAAGAAGCTAAGAAGCGGAAGACGAGAGTTGTATAGAAAGAATAGTTGTGTAGATGACATTCATGAAAGGATCAACATGACCACTGGTTCTTTAAATTGGTGCATTGCTACATTAAAATTCAAGGTGAGTGTCCTTGACTAATGTGGAAATGGCAAGAATTGAATACCTTAAGAGCCATTTTACAACAACTATATATAAGTGGTGTGTAGACACCGTAAACATGACCATAAGTTGCATTGGAGCAACAAAACAATTGTTCTCAATGGCATGAAATGGAAGTGTTTGTAGAAAAGTTTGAGCATAGAGATTTCCTATTTATCCTACATATAATTTCCATCCATGCATAAGAATTCAACATGACATTTTAGATTTTCTTAACGTTCCTAGAAATGAAATGTTTCACACATTTGAGACATGAAAATTTCCAATTTCCAACTTTATTTCTTACGAAGATATTTTATTTCCATTTTCTTTTTTATGAATGGGTTTCTAGAGAACAATAGTAGCTTGGAAAAGCACCAGAAGAAAAACAAATGCTAGACCATGCTTGGAAGTAATATTTGAGGAGAGTGTTGGCATAAATCTAACTCAACCTAGGTTCACTAACAACATATTAACAAATTTCAACAACATCTGCAAAGCAAATGAAGTCCCACCTGAAGTAGCTATGGGGACTACAGGGACCATGTTTCTACAACAAGGAAGGGGAACATTACAACATTATAGATAATTCATCTCCAACATACTCAAATCTTCCACAAACAATTCACTTTGACATGGTTCATATTTAACCAATCACGACATATAACTAGGCACATGATAACATAGCTATCATTCATTCACTATTTCATTAATCACATTTAACTATCATCTAATGCAACAATAAACAAGGAAACAAATCACACACACATCATAACACATTTGAAACCAGATATTTTAATGCGGAAACCCAAGATAGGAAAAAACCACAAAAAACGTTCATTATTAAAGAGCCGCAACAACATAATGTTTTATGTCTGCGCACACAACCTGTAGACTTCTCTTCATCAACTTCTTTCAACATATATGCACACACAACGTGTAGATCATATCTTATCCTTAGGACTCTCATATAAGCACTTAGACATTTTGAATGTGGTTGTCATTGATGTAAAAAAGTTCAATAATGACAAAGGAATAAGCAAGGATATGATGGCAAAGCAAACTCAGTGAAAGATAAAAGAATAACAAAGAGGAAACAAAGTAATGACAAAGGAAGTGATGACATGGCATGGACGATGATGTGACATGTATGAAGAGGTTGTAAAGTCATATGATGGTGTTCTAGTCATCTCATGAAGTCAGTGTTACAATTTGACACCATTCTATAAAAGTATGGAAACTTGCTGAAACTCTTGCTAAAACTCTGAAAAATTGACTAAGTGTTGAAAAACTAGTCTAAGTTGCTCTTGGAAAATTACCGCCATATATCATGGATTAATGATAAAAATTATCTGAGAGTGTCAGGATATTGCTTGTTGACTTGTCCACATGACCATGATATGCTATTTCCTTAAAAGTGCTTGAATAAAAAGTCCGAGGTCCTCCAAAATGAGGCTTCAAACTGTTTTGCGAAATTGGATGAAACTTCTGCATAAACACTAGAAAACTAGTCTAAGTTTCTCTTGGAAAATTCCTGCGATATATCATGGATTACTGATAAAAATGATCTAAGAGTATAAGGCTATATATTATTGAATTGTTCACATGACCATGATCTCATTTTATTTTAAAAGTGTTTGAAGAAAAAGTTACAGGTCCTCCAATATGAGGTTTCAGACTTAAATTGGTTGAAACTCTTGCTGAAACACTAAAAAGGAAAATTGGCCAAGTATTGGAAAACTGGTCTAAAGTGCTCTACTAAAATCCTCGCCATATTTTGTAGGATACTAATAAAAAATATATGAGGAAATCTAACTTTAGTTTGTTGATGTGTGCATGTGGCCATGGTCTCAGTTCCCCTAAAAGGCATTTAAAGACAAAGTTATGGGTCTGCCAAAACAGGGTTTCAGGCTGTTTTGCACCAGTTTTGTAAAACTTCCTAAGTGGCCTCTGTAAAATCTTCGCCATTTCCTATACATAATAGATTAAATTATTCTAAAGGTAGAGTCCTATATATTTTTTATTGATGCATCTAACCATATCATCAATTTGTCCAAAAGGTCTTTGAATATGAATATATTAGTCTTCCAAAAGTGTCTTTTGGCCTGATATGCACTTTTTCAGTACAAATGTCTAAGTGTTGAAACCGGCTACAAAAGACCATTTACACCATGCTGACTTGGTGTCAATAAATTTGTCTTATGCCATGAGTCTGTTCCTTGGAGACCTGTCTATCTATGCATGGTTTTAGTTTCCTCTCTAGTGGTCAGATGTGCAAGAAATAAACCTACAAAATTGAGAAAAATTATGTTTTCCTCTTAAAAATAAATAAAATCCGTCTGTGTTAAACACAGGAAATTTGAAAGGCCATTTGGAAATGCACACCAAAGGCCGTCCTTGTGCAAATAAATTCATCCAATGGCATGGATATGTTCTTTGATGATCCGCCCATCCACTCGTGGTCTTGGTTCTCTCTATTGTTGTCACACATGTGAATGTGGAGACTGCAAAGTGAGAGAAAAATTAAGTTTTCCTTAAAGAAGAAAAATGTCTACAAAATAAAACTGTTTATTATTAAAACACAATTAAAATGATGAAGTTTTAATTGATAAAAAATTATAATTTAAATAGAATTATAATCAATTAAAAATGTCATGGCTGATAAACTAAAGTTGAGATTCTTGAAGCGTTATTTAAACAAAATTAAATTCTAAAAAGCTACAAGATTATTTAAAAAAGGACTAAGCTACAGGAATAGGTTATAAACAAGAATATATTAAAAAGAGTATAGACATAAATATATTAAAAAGAGTTTATTATTTCTGTAGAAGCTTGAAACAAAGTTATGTTTATTAAAAAGGATGATACTGTATAAGTTAGAATAGAGAAGTGATTTTTAGTTAAGTAATGCGTTGGATGAACATGCATTAACTAATAAAATGAGATATAAAAAACAAAATATTATTATCTTCAAAGCAAAGTTAATTTAGTGAAAGGCGCGTTTAAACACATCTCCAGATTGAAAGGATGTGTTTGTTGTAAAGGTACAAAAGAAGTATTTAAACAAAAGTCGAAAGTGGAACAACGATGTCTTTGGAGACGAGACTGATGCAACTTTAAGAAAATAGTAGAGACCAAAAAGATGAAGAACTCTCTGAGTATTAATATGAAGATATGAAGCTTTGTGTCTCTGAGTTTTAATATGAAGATATGAAACTATATGTCTCTGTCTGTTTTTATTATGAAGATATGAAGGAATATAAAGATCAAGAGAAGTTAAACAGAGTATCTGCATATTTAACATGCATATCTGGAGTATAAATAGAGCCCAAAAATTAAAAGGAAGAACATCATGTCTGTAAGTTTAATATGAATATCTAAAGAAGTGCAAAATAAGAAGTTAGAGACTAAACGAGAAAAAATGAAGTTGTCTCGAAAGTCTAGATCCAAGGAGTAGCAGCAAGAAGAGGCATAGACTAGTGGCATAAATAATCATCCGTGATAGAATTGAAGAAAAAAGATATGGAAGTTTGATAAAACAATATTAGTGAGGTCGGGTGGTGCTAGGGCAGGATAGAGGCCTGGAAGGGGGTTGTAGCCTCCTTCCAGTGGTAGCTGGTAAAAAGGGTTCCATAGCGTCCTTTGAGTAACAACTAATAAAACCAGGGGTCGTAGCCTCCTTCCAGTAGTTGTTGGTAAATAGGGTGTTGTAGCATTTTGTCAGTCGTAACTCACAAAAACTATTGTAAATATAATCTTGCAATATAGGAAGAGTTTGTGGTTTTTCCAATTGGGCTTCCACGATAAAATATTTTTTTTTGTATCTTGTTGATTCTATGTTTTAATAAATAGTTAAAAGTGGTTTTAATTGTTAAGAAGTCAACAATACTGATTCAACCCCCCTCTCAGTATTGTATAATATAATAACACGACACATACAAAATAGTACATCAAGGTCTTAGCCACAGATTAACTGAAGCATGTAAGTCTCCACCAAAATAGGTAACCCCCAAAATCCCATCCCATTACATATTTATAGGCTCTTCATAGGATTTCACCCTGTGCCCACTACCCAATCCTCATAATGTAAGTGCACAAATAGTCTTAACCACCTAACCAAATCCGCGGTTTGACTTCATAAAAAAAACCCAAATCCCTTAAATATTGTTAGAATATAATCCGTAGGGATTATATATTGTCAATAAATAAATAAATCTGAATAGTAGGAAGCCAAAAAGGCTGGGCGGAAAGTGAAACACAACCGTCATATGAATTGTATAAATATATGCATTGGCATTGGAATAATATAGAATCGGGAGTTATACTTATCAGTGGTATCAGAGCTTGGCTGCCTGCCGTAACTCCTGCCTGGAGGCAGTCCTGCCCCTCCTGGCTGCCAGACTACTCACTCATTTTCCTCAGTCTGCAGATTGCATGCATTGGTGCATGCGTTGGCTGTTCTAACGCTCCGCTCAGCCCCATCCATCCTCTGCGTGATGTGATAATTCCTGTGAGTGGCCTGCCTGTTGATTATTCCCTTACGTTCCTTGCAATGCCTTTGCTGCGTTTATGTGTGTGAATGAAATGTGTCTCGAACCTTACTTCGATGTTGATCCATTCATATTGCAAGACACGCTGAATCTTTCTGGCTCAGGAATCGCTGAATCTTGCTTTGGTGTATCATGGAGACCATTGTGAAGACTGTTCTCTTCGTTGTTTGAGACTGCGTTGATATCTCTTGATATCTGCGTTGATATCTCTTGGTGATCCTGGAATTTCAGCTTTTCCAGAGTCAGATAACATGTTCTCTTGGGTTGGCACAATAAATGGTGGAAAAGATAATGTTTATGAAGGTCTGTCGTATAGCTTTCATTGCGTTTTCCAGTGGATTATCCCTTCAAGCCTCCTCAAGTGAAATTTGAGACTGCGATTTGAGAGGCAATTCATTCTATTGTTTGCATGAAGGAGTATGAACGGAGACCGAGCCTGAAGCTGCGTTGGAGATTGAATGAAAGCTGCCTGCGTGAAGACTAGTGAGAAGACTGCGTTGAACGCTGAAATAGCGTGGAGGAAGGAAACCCTAATTTTTTGAACACCGTGGTGAATGCGTTGAAGACTGTTGAAGAGTTGTGGCCTATTGCTTCTGCGTGAATGCGTTGAAGGTTTCTCTTCAACTTCATGACAGTGTATATTCAGAACCTTTCTCAATTGTGTGATGCTCGTGTAAGCTCGTATAAGATCGTGTAAGCTCATGAGTACTGCCGTGGAGTTACCTGCGTGTAATATTGCCGCGACCTCTCATCTACACTCTTTCCCATAGCCTGTTTGTTGTTGTAGATGCTGAGTATTGGAGTTGTAGATGCTGCGTGTAATATTGGCTGTTGTATATATTCTTTCTGCGTGTAATATCAGAGTCTATATCTATATGCTGCGTGTAATATCAGAGCATGGAGTATGAGCGTGGAAGCGTGGAGTATGAGCCTGAATGGAGTGAGTGCTGTATTGGAGCTGTGAGATAGAACCTATATCTATATGGAAGATATATGAACCTTGATACTGTGTGGAAGATATATGTTGTTGCTGGTGTATATCGTATATTGGAGAACCCATTGAATGATACATGTTGCTGTCGTTTTGAGCTGTTTGAACCATTGCTGTGATTGAAGTTGAAGAGCTGCCTGCGTTGGTGGAAAGAGCTGCCTGAGTGGAGCTGCGTGCAGCTGAATGTGTTGATTGAAGCTGCGTGGAGTGAGATGAGAGGTTGCTCAATCACATGGAGATAATGCGTTTTGGAATACACAAACCCTAATCTCTACCCTAGCTATTTGCGTGGAAGTTTAACTAGAAAGTTTGTGAATGTTTTTCATATGTAGTAAAAGAGGTGATATGGCTCATGTATGAGCCTGAATAGAGTGAGTATGTTGTATGAGCCTGAGCTTGTTGTATGAGCTGTAATTTCCATGTGAAGATTGTTGCTACGATCTCAAGAGTTCCAGACAATTGCTGCTGCTAATCACTTGATTTTGCAAAAGTATATAGTTTAGTGATTGATTTTTTGTGCACTTATATCCTTTGCACACTAATATATTAGCTTCTGGTGCCTCCATGCATAACATATTTTGTAGAGTATATATTGTATAAAAAAAAAGGAATGCTGCTGTGTATTTGAAGCTCATGATTGATATATTTTGTATATTGAAGAAGCTTGTGTATGCTCACCTGAAGCTTGCATTGTATTCACCTTGGTAGAGACTGTAGACCTGCAAGGTTATTGTTTTTCTATTTATCTTTGTCATATCAAGTTCATTATTGTAAATTACACTAATAGTTGTAAAAGATGCAATCTATAGCATCTATTGTTGGTGATGTCCTCAGTGGCAAAAAAACATATCCAAAATGGTCTAGAAAGATCAAGAAATCAAGCGAGCCTGTCGAAGAATCCCTTGACTTTGTTCAGAAAACAAAGAATTGGTCCAAAGACCCTTCCAAGGGAGATTACAGCAAGAGAGGACGAGGAAGAAGAAACTTCATAGGCAGAGGGGGCAGAAACAAAAGATCATATTTGCAGTGCAACCGTTGTGGAAAGACTGGGCACACATCAGATCAGTGTTGGGCTTCGTGGGACTCCATCAAAGACAAGCATAACCAGAAGAAAGATGACAGTAAAAACCAAGATGCTAGTAAATTTTCTGATTCTGCTCATTGTAATCTTGGAATTAATGAAATGACTTCACTTTCATCTTACAAAGATTGTTGGCTGCTTGATACTGGTGCAACATCACACATGACATTTAGAAAAGACTGTTTTGAAGAACTTAATGAAACAATAGATGGCATAGTTTACTTTGCAGATAAGTCGAGTCTTAAACCAAAGGGAATGGGCACCATTCGACTGAAGATGCCTGGATTCCCTGATTTCTTGTTGAAGAATGTTCTCTATCTTCCAGAGTTGCAGAGAAGCCTATTGTCCTTGGTGGAGATTCGACAGCGAGGCCATTCCATCCACATTTTTGATGGAATCGTTGAAATAATAAAGTCCTGTGACAACCAAGTCATCATGACTGGATACGAAGATGGGAAGCTGCTGAAACTAAAGGGTTCATCTGCAAGAGTTTAGAACTATGCCTACCTCTCTTAGCATGGAGAAGGTAATTTGTCATCTAGTTCATTGTGGCATGCAAGATTTGGTCATCTAAATTATAACAGTCTTCGTTTGTTGAGAAAGAATGGTGTATTTGGTTTGTCCACCATTCCCAAAGAGAAGAACAAATGTGATGCATGTATATTAGGGAAACATAGTAAGCTGCCATTCCATGAATCTAATTTCAGAGCAAGTAGGAAATTAGAACTAGTGCATTCTGATTTATGTGGCCCAATGCCAAATCCTTCAGCAAATGGGAATAAGTATTTTATGACATTTGTTGATGACTACTTAAGAATGTGATGGATTTATTGTTTAAAGACAAAATCAGAAGCATTTCAAACATTAAAAGACTTTCATGCATTGATAGAAAAACAAGCACAATAAAAAATTGGTACACTTCGTACTAATAATGGGAAAGAATACACTTCAAATGCTTTTGAAGATTATCTTCACCAACATGGAATTGCACATCAGACTACAGTTCCCTACAATCCTCAACAAAACGGTGTAGCAGAAAGAATGAATAGAACCATAATGAATATGGTTCTCTCAATGATGTTTTTCAAGAATGTAAAACTAATGTTTTGGGGTGATGCAGTAAAATGTGCAGCCTATTTGAGAAATAGAAGTCCTCAAATGCACTTGATGACAAGACTCCACATGAAATGTGGTTTGGCCATCTCCCTTCAATCAGGCATCTCATATTTTTTGGTTCCACCTGTTATGCCTTGATTCCAAAGGAGCAAAGAAACAAGCTTGGTGCTTGAAGAAGAAGATGCA
>LPNX010440802.1:97344-131686 GCA_001517045.1 Pseudotsuga menziesii | reverse complement strand
GTTGGACTCAAGTACTCTAAAGTGGATGACTTCAAACTTATTGGGTACTCAGATTCAGATTTTGATGGCGATAAGGAGACAGGAGTATCAACTTCTGGACACACTATGAGTCTTGGATCAGCAGCTGTCTCATGGAGATCACGCAAACAGTCAGTTCCGACAGATTCAACAACCGAAGCAGAATATGTGGCTGCAGCTGAAGCAACGAAAGAAATAGTATGGCTCAGGAAGATACTTGAAGATTTGCAAGAAAAACAAGAGGACTCCACACCATTATTGATCGACAATACTTCTGCAATCAAGCTGGCTAAGAATCCTAGATTCCATGATCGAACCAAACACATCAACACAAAGTATCATTTGATTCGAGATCATGTAGAGGCCAAGACAGTCCATCTTCGACATTGTTCCACAAATGATCAAATTGCAGACATCTTCACCAAAGCGCTTGGACAAGAAAAGTTTGAAAGATTCAGAAACATGCTCGGACTTACGAACACCCCTTCGGATTAAGAGGGGGATTGTTAGAATATAATCCGTAGGGATTATATATTGTAAATAAATAAATAAATCTAAATAGTAGGAAGTCGAAAAGGCTGAATTAGGGTAGGTGGCTGATGAGAGCACAGTAGGTTCTTGGAGCGATTTTAAACGTACTTCTCTTTTCATGGTGGCAATTTGCATAGTAGGAGTAAAGGAAGGGTGCTATGGGTTTGTGCCGAGAGCGTTTTAGCTACGGGAACCCTCGCTCGAACTCATTTACACAATCTTAAGAGCTCAACATTGGACAAGGTGAATTTGGTTGACAGACGGTCGGTAGTTTTTATGGTGGATTCGAAGAAGGCCACGGAGACCATGCATTTACAGGAGATGGGCCACGAAGGGTGAATGGGGGTTTTGTATTGGAGTTCGATTTGTGGTGACAGTTTTTGGTGTGGCGACTGTGGGATTTTTCTTTGGCGGTTTGGACGTATTTGGCTATTTTTGGGGTTTGGGTTTGTGGCTTGAAAGGTTTTGGGGTGGTTCGGTGGGGAGGTATGGAGGAGGAGGTGGATTACACATCGGATGGGGACAATGAAAGATAAATTTTTGTTGTAGGAGGATTTTCTGGTGCTATGGATCGACAGGGGACATCTGGGCCTCTGCTGTCAGGGAGGGGGCCAGGGGTTTTCGCTGGGCACGTGGATGAAGTGGGGCTGGCAGGGAATGACTTTGCAAGGCTTACAAACCCTATTTCATCGCTTATTTCTGTGGGTTTGGAGGGCTTGGAGGCGGATTTACTTTTCAACACCTCTGAGGGTTTGGCTGTGGATCAGCCCGACCTAGCTGGTCTTCTTGGACGTACTCTTTCCCCATAGACTGGTTTCTTTACAAAATTTCCTACATTATCTTCGAAGCTCCCAGTAGAGGGTTTTTCCCCTGTTCTTAGAGGTGGTTTTCAGCATCAGGGTTTGGAGGGTGATATTGGTTCCTTCTCGGTGGGGGCTTTGTTAGTGTCTGAAGCTGGTCGGGGGTTTGATACTGTTCAGGGTACTGAAGGTGGGGAGATTCCTAGGGCGGCCATATCCTCTAGTGGTCAAGCGGCGGCTGCTCTGGGCAGCCATGAAGTGTATCCTAAGGCTGAATCATTTTTAGCCCCTAAGCAAGGGGGGTCAGCAAAGGCGGGATCTCCAAAAGGTCCAAAGGCTGTAAAAAATCGAAAGCTTAGGGACAAGCTGGTGCTGGGGGTCGATGTTACGATGGACGAGGCAGAGGATATGTCCATGACAGCTGTGGTTGGGCATGTCCAGGGCAAACATTTTGGCCGTGGTTTTCTTCGGAGGTGGGTGGACGAGCAGTGGAAATATCTGATGGATTCATCACCTGAAGTTCGGGTTTTGACTAGAGGTTGGTTTTCTTTCATTCTGCACAGCAAAGAGGAGGTTGATGCTGTCCTGGGGAGGCCGTGGACTATGCATGGGGTTCCAATTGTATTGAAACGTTGGACACCTTTTTTTGACTCACAAAAAGAGAAGATTACTCAGGAGCCTCTGTGGGTAAAACTTTCAGGTTTTCCTATGCATTTATGGAACGAGAAACACTTTACTGAAATTGGGAATTTTTTGGGTGAATATGTTTGTGCTGATTTATCCTTTATGGAAACTGGTAAGTATTTGGTGGCCAAAATTATGGTAAAGATCGACCTGCGTATGGGACTTTCCTCTGAGATTACTGTACAGACCAAGGATGGAGACTTTGTTCAAATTATTGACTATGTGGGTGTGCCGTTTAGGTGTCACCGCTATCATTCATATGGACATATGGTGGCCAGCTATCCTCTTCCCTTTAGGATCGGCAAACCGATGATTGAAAGTGATATAGATGGGATTGATGCTCCTAAGGAGATGGGGGTTACTGCTGCTATGGGGGCAAGGATAACTGGGCCATTAGATGGAAGGACGGTGGACACAGAACCAGAGGTACAGGTTGCTTCCAGAAAACTACCTTTTACATCAGACATGTCTTTGTGCGGGGTGGACATTGGCAAGAAGGTCTCTGGGGGTTTGTTTGATGATAGACTGGGGTAAAAGCTTTGGTTTCTTCATCTCAGGATGGCTCCAGGAAGACTTCAGTGCAGGCTAATATTCGGGGGGGTTCATCTTCGAATATTTTGGGTAAGTCTTTAAGCCCTTCTCCTGTAGTTTCTCTTTTTACTGTCTCTGATGATATGGGGGGGTTTTTGTCTATTGGGTCTCCTTTAGCCAGCCCGACTTTCCACTGTCCGGTTGCTCCGTGTCCAATGTCGTCATCTGATTGTGTTTTCTCCCCTTCCATTGTTTCTACTATCTCTACCAGCTCTGAGGGAAGAAGTATCAGATATGACCTTAGAAGTAGGGAGATATCCTTTGAGGGGTCGAGGGGGAAAGGTCTTCCTGATTTGTCCTTGCGTGTGGTGGGGAAAGGTCGTGGTCGAAAATATCTTTTGTCAAAAGCACAAGATCGGGCAAAGGTGGATTTAGGGATGGGGACACAATCTTCAATTGAATGGGCACTTAGAGCAGTGAAAGCCCGGGCGGGGTCTCCCAAATGAAAGTTATGTCCTTTAATTGTCGGGGGTTGGTGAGTCCCCTCAAAAAATCGTCTCTTCGAAGGTTGGTGGAGTTAAATCAGCCGGATGTTATTCTGCTACAGGAAAATTTGGGGTGTAGTGAGGAGGTTGTAAGGGTTTTAGAAACATTTCTTTCTGGCTGGAAGTTTGTGGCAGTGGATGCAAGGGGCCGCTCTGGAGGTCTGGCCTCAGGGTGGAAGGTTCAAAGTTGTAGGTGTGACTGTTCTTGGAGAATTTATTCTGGTGTGGGGTTGGTAGTGTGGGACTCTGAGCTTGGGAAGACTCTCATGATTCTTAACATATATGGGCCTTATTTAAACAGAGCTAGCTTTTGGGATACTTTGTTCAATTTGGACCTTTTTGAAGAAACTGATGTAATTTTGGGGGGAGATTTTAATCTTACACTGGGAGCCTCTAAGGTCTGGGGGCCTAGAGCTGCTCCGGATGTTTTGGCCAAATTTTTCATTCAAGCTTTTGCAAGGAAGGATCTGTTGGACATACTCCCGCCCAAGATTGTCCCTACCTGGAGAAATAAGAGAGCAGGGGATCAAAGGGTAGCCAAGAGATTGGATAGGTTCTTGGTGGCTGAATCATCAACTCTTGGGGTGGATCTTGTTCGGCCGTGGGTGGGGACAGGAGGGATTTCTGATCATTTCCCCATTTTTATGGAGTTACGGGGTCGTCGAAGGAAGCCCCCAAGTCCATTTAAATTTAACTCCAGCTGGTTGAAGGATGAGGGTTTTCAATCTTTGGTTAAGAAGATGTGGAATCATCGTCCACAAACATCTCTGGAGCATGTGGGGGTACATTTTTACCAAAATATGAAATGTATAAAATAGGCTACTATCGCATGGGCTCATGCTAAGAGGGTGAATGATGATATGAACTTGAGGGACTGTGAGCTGGCTATTGACATGTTGCTTCACTGTCCGGGGATGGGGTTCTTGGATGATCAGTCTAAGGATGATCTCCTTTCTTTGTAAAAGAGGCAGAATGTGATTCTCTGTGAGCGAGAAGAATTGTGGAGGTTGAAGAGCAGAGCAATCTGGCTTCAGTGTGGCGATGCGAATACAAATTTTTTTCAAGCTTTTGCTAAGGGGAGAAAATTTACCAATTCTATTTGGGAGTTGTTTTCGGCAGAAGGGGAACCGGTGTCCAGTTTCGATGGGATGGCTGATATGGGTGTGAGATATTTTGGGGATTTATTCTTTGCACATCCTGGAGCTAATATTGCTGAGGTAATTCGGGTGGCACAACTTTTTCCTTGATTTGTGGATGAGGAGGAAAACAGGATGCTGATGGGGGAAGTTTCGAAGGAGGAGCTGTCTCGGGTTCTACACTCGTTTCAAAAAGATAAAAGTCCAGGGCCTGATGGTTGGCCTGTCGAATTCTTCTTGGGTTTCTTTGACTTCTTCGGGGAGGAGCTCTTGTTAGTTGTTGAAAAATCTCGTAAGTTTGGGTTTATACATGGCCCGCTCAATACTACTTTTATTGCTCTTATTCCAAAAGTGGATAAACCTACAATTTTGAGGATTACAGGCCCATATCACTGTGCAATTGTATATATAAGATCATTTCTAAGGTTATTGCAAAGAGACTCAAATCGGTATTGTCCCAAAATATATCTAGTGAGCAATTTGGGTTCCTGGAGGGACGTCAAATTCATGAGGCCATTGGAGTTGCTCAGGAAGGCTTGCATACTTTGAAAGTTCAGAAATAGAAAGGAGCAGTGATTAAGATTGATCTATCAAAGGCTTATGATCGGGTCAGTTGGATTTACCTTAGGATGCTGCTTACACATCTGGGATTCTGTTATGAATTTGTAAGATGGATTATGGCTTGTATCAGTACGGTTAGTTTTGCAGTCCTCATTAATGGAGCTGCTAGTCGATTCTTCCATGCGGGAAGGGGTCTTCGACAAGGGTGTCCTCTTTCATCCTTGTTGTTTCTTCTTGTTGTTGAAGGTCTCAGTCGCTTTATTTTGGCTTCTAAAGCGGAAGGGACTTTCCGTGGCACTGCCATTTCCCAGGTATTGTATATAACACATCTCCTTTTTGTTGACGATATTATGATTTTCACTAATGGGTCGAGACAGGATATGGATAAGGTGGCTGAAGGACTAACTCTTGTACAAGCTACTGCAGGTATGGTGGTAAATATTGAAAAATCCACTATATCATGCTCGAACTTAACCGAGCAGGAGACACACAGAATTGCTCTTCATTTTCCTTTTCGAATTATGGAATTGGATGTTGGGATAAAGTATTTGGGGTTTTTCTTAAAACTGAATTCTTACCTGAAGGCAGATTGGCAATGGTTATTGACAAAATTGGAAAAAAGACTTCAAAGTTGGAGTAAAAAATGGCTGTCTAGGGCTGGGAGACCGGTTTTGGTAAAATCTGTTTTGGAAGCGATACCAGTCTACTGGATGTCTCTTGCATGGTTGCCTAAGGGGATCCTTGAATAGATTCGAAGGCTGTGTTTTTTTTTTGGGGGGAGAGGTAAGAATGTTCATAGGTCTATGGTGTGGGTGAGGTGGGAGAAAATTGCTGTTCCAAAAGCTTTGGGAGGGTGGGGGTTAAAAAATATTTTCCTATTTGCAAAGGCATTAGGAGCAAAAGTTTCTTGGAGAATTATTCATACACACAGTCTCTGGACTCATGTGGTGTATCATAAATATATTGCTCCCTTGACTCTCATTGAATGGATTTGGTTGGCAGACAAATCTCGGACAAATTGCTCAGTGGTTGGAAAGCGGTGGTAAAGCATTTTGATCTGGTTGGCTCTGGTTTGGTGAGGAGAATAGGTAATGGGAGAATGGTTCATATTGGGATTGATCCTTGGGTAGGCTGTGGGAGGGATCGTGTCCTTCCTGTGGAGCTGAGATTACACTTGGCAGCAAGAGGGTGTCTTTTTCTTGCGGATATTGACGATCAGGAAAATTCTTCTTTATGGTAGCAAGGTTGGATCAGTGCACAGAGACTTGATATTCATAATGATATGCAGACTGTATGGGAGGGATATTTAAGGTAGTTAAGGGTTTCAAATATCATATTGACTAATTGGGAAGATCAATTGGTTTGGGACCATCATCCTTCAGGGACTTATACTCCTAAACATGGTTATATTCAGCTCAACGTGTTGGTTAATAACCGAGAATTGGTTTGGTGGTGGAAACAGCTGTGGAAGCTAAAATGTCCGGGTAAGGCCAAGTTAATTTTATGGGCTATTTTGGAAAATAAAGCTCCAACATGGGACATTTTGCAAAAAAGATTTCTTGAAGGTCCGGGCTTTTGTGTATTGTGTCGGAAGGATGAGGAAATGATTCAACATCTTTTTGTACATTGTAGTTATTCTCAAACTATTTGGACTGAGGTGGGAAAACATATGGGATTCATTGGGGGGTGGCAGGGTGATACTGCTCTCCAAGCATTTCAAAGCTGGTGGTCGGGTCAAAAATCTCTCCTAGCTGTTCCATGTATTTTTGCTTGGGGGATTTGGATAACACACAACAAGATTATTTTTCAGGACTGTCAAATTCCGATGGAGTCTATTGTGGCTCAAATTGTTGCAATTATTCAACATTTCAGGGAACCTGAGAAGATTCTCAAGAATAGGCCTGTGCGGGAGGAACTGATTGAAAAAACTCTCCCTTGGGGCTTATTTGATGGAGCTTCTCAAGATCGACAATTGAGATGTGGTGGGGCTGGAGTACTATACAAATTTGAGTCTCATTATTTTCACTTCTCGGTTGGATTAGGGAGGGGAACAAACAACTATGCTGAATTAATGACATTCAGGCTTCTGCTTTTATTTGCAATGGAACATGGTTGTATGTCTTTACAGGTCTTTGGTGACTCTATGCTTGTTATTGAATGGGAAAAAGAGACTGTTCAGTGCCATGTGATGTTACTTTTACCTATTCTGGAGGAGGTGTTCCACATAAAACAACAGTTTAATTATATTTCTTTTACACATGTTTTTAGGGAACGGAATGAGGTGGCTGATCAACTATCCAAGGAAGCGTCGTAGCGGCATATAGACTTTGGCATATGGAAGATAACTTAACACTCTCATGTGGGTTCATCCAGCTATTATCATTGGCCGTTCTATGATCTAGTTTTGGTACAACATTGAGCTTTGGTTCAGTTTTTGTGACCTGTCAACTACTCTATTTTGGGTTTTGATCTCTATATATGTATGAAGCTGGTATGCTTATATATTTTTTAGTCTGGGTACTAGTCAGCAAATTTTTTGAAATGGATTTACTGTCCAGAGGATTGTATAATGCTTGTATAGAGCTGATTACAGTTTGGAACAAGTCAGTAATTTTGAATTTTCTGTGATGTATCAAGCCACAGACTACTCTTTTGGGTTATTCCTTTTGTATTGATACGTTGTTTTATGATACAGTTTGTTTTGATCTATATTTTATGGACTGCATATACGAGCTGATATATAAGATACAGGATTATTGGTTCCTATATGTATTGAGCTGTTATTCCAGCTACGGCCATTTCAGTTTGGTTCAACATTGAGCATTGGCTCTGTTGTGATCTGCCATACATTGATTTCACAGTTGGGGTGTTAGACAACAAATTTATGAAATGGACATACAGTCCAGATTTATGCTATTACAGGCTGGGATATTTTTGTAAATTTTTTTGGTTATGATATATTGAGATAGATAATATGTGACAATGTAGGGATCCTTGTTTGATCCTCTTACATGTGCAGATGTAATTTTGTTCCCTTTTGAAATAAAATTACGAATTTTTTCCGTCGAAAAGGCTGGGCGGAAGGTGAAACACAACTGTCATATGAATTGTATAAATATATGCATTGGCATTGGAATAATATAGAATCGGGAGTTATACCTATCAAATATTGACCACTTCTTTGGAGATGTCCACTTTTTCGATCCACATCATCACATCCTTGTTCACACCAAACTGCTTTTCCAAAACTAGTACCCAAAAATAACTAGGGCCAATAGGCCCCCAACACTCACATGTGGCTCATCCCAACCACTTCAGGTTTGTGCTACCCATGCTTTCAACTTTGACAAAAGGTCTTCATAGACTTTCTTCATTTCCTTGACACACCATTGAACATCTTGCTTTTCCTTGGTTTTTTCATCGACAATTTATGAAGTGATGTGACTTTCACTTTTCTCTATAGCCCCTATTAGCGCCTTCTTGATTTGTATATGTTCTTGGGAAATCACTTTAGAAACCATTTATCTCATGTTTGGATTTCTTCAACTCACTTAGTTCTCTTTTGTTGTTGAACCCTTAATTGGTTGATTTATGCTTTCAACACTTTCCTGTTTACATCCTTTCCCATACATTCCATTGGTGAAAGAGTCTTCAACGGATTTCGTATACTTTCCATATTATCCTGAGCTTCTCCCAATTTGGCGATGATGTCCTGCGGCTATGAATCCTCTATGTAAGAAACATAAAATAAAGGTAATCATTAAATAATTAGGTTAACTAATTTAGGTTATGAAATGAGGTGTCTCCTCATTTCAAATGCCCAAGCCATATTAAGGCAGGGCCACCATTGTAACATATCATCTCTTATCTTATCATTAATATATGTATTTGCCTTATGGATTATCTCATTTACCAAGTTTTCTGGTAATATTATTTGTATGAGATAATAAATATTCGGCTCATTTGGTATCAGAGCCTTGTTGGCTAGATTCCGGCCTTTGGCCATTTTATTGGCTTTTAGCCATCATTCTAGGTTTCCTGAATTGGGTCTTTGACCATAAAAATAGAGAGTAAAAGGAAAAAAAGTGAGACGTAAAAAGATAAAAAGTAAAAAGAAAAAAGAAAAAAAGGAAGAAGTAAAAATAAAAATAAAAAAAGAGAAGAAGGGAGAAGATCCCATAAAAAAAAGGAAAGAAGAAAACAAACGCCCATGGTTTTATAAAACAAACCCTTGGTTTTATTAACAAACCAACTCACACCTTAATTAAGTTGTTTACTTATTGAAAGGTTATTGGATATTAAATAATAACTCATACCTTAATTAGGTTGAGTTTAGTCTTTAATTCTCTTTATTAAATAACATAAAAGCTAGAAGTGCATAAAGAAATGAGATTTGAACCTGGGTGGGGAAGTTAACAATCATTCTTCTCAACCACCTAATCTACACAGAATCCACAAAGAAGTTAATCTAAATCAAAAGGTTAACCAACATGGATATCCAAGTGCCTTGTTGATATTATTATTATATTTATGAAAAAATATTATTAATATTAATAATTGTAATAATTACAATTATTATTTAATACAAAAAAGGAAAGAATACCATTATTATTCAAGAATTCAAAGTCAAAGACCCTCCTATCATCGAAAAATTCAAAGACCATTTATTGTCGGGGAAGTCAAAGGAAAACAAAATCGAAAAAAATCAAAGACCATCATCATCTAGTGTGGAAGAAATGAGAGATCATGGAATCTGGTTTGCGACTACAAATAGAGAAATTGGAAGCCAAGTTAAAGCGTTATGGAAGAGATAATGAAGAATTACGAGACACACTGTACAAACTCGGGAGTAATAATTAAAATACATGAGATACAAAAAGAGTTCAAGGAACAAAAAATTTCCAATCAGAAAAATCATATAGAAAAATTGTCTGGCCAAATTGAGAAATTAAAAAGCGAAAACGATTTTAATCAGAGATTGAAAAATCAAGATACAAAGAAAGAAAGAAATGATTATGAAGCGAAAATAAAACGATTGAACAAAATCGTTAGTGACAAGGATGAAGAACTAACGCAGATACGACATAAATTAGAAAATCAAGAGTCAGTGATCGACCAGTATCGACAACAGATAAAAGTTCTTCAACAACAAAATGACGACTCTAAAAAGACTCATAATTCGGAGATCACAAAAAGTAATAAAACACTATCCAACAATTCCGAATAAATTTTCAGATTAAGGAATCATAACAAAACACTAGTCACAAAAATTAAGAAGTTGAAAAATAGTCAGAAGACAAAACAATCTACGGAAGACATTGAAGGGAAACTTCTAGACAAATAGGAAGAAAATGATTGCATCAGAAGTCATAACAAAGATCTTAAGGAACAATTTAAGAAGTCTGAAGATGACAGAAAAGCGCAAGTAGAAGTGATTAATAAGTTTCAAAATGATTACGTGTAGTTGGAATAAAAGTTGGAAAAGAGACATAAGGAAACCTTAAAACACCAAGGGACGAAAATACAACTTCCAACTCAAAAGAGGACACTCGTAAAAGAAAATGACATTGTGAAAATTCCTTATCGACACCCCAACCATAAAAACCGAAACTCTAAAAAGTGGGAAATGTCGAAAGATAATGATACTAATATGATCAAAGCTCCTAACGATAGATCAGTCAAAAATCCCAACAGTCAACAACAAATCAATTTAGGATGGATTGACCCATCCACATATCGAAAGTTATGCTCTACACTTAGCAGTTCATATCAACATGTTTCTTCATCCACGACATCACAAAGAACGATGCGAAAACATTATAAGGCTTTGAGGACAAATCCTTTCTAAGAGAGTGGCAATATAACAAACATAAAATAAAGATAATCATTAAATAATTAGCTTAACTAAGTTAGGTTATGAAATCAGTGTCTCCTCATTTCAAATTCCCAAGCCATATTTAAGGTAGGGCCACCATTGTAACATATCATCTCTTATCTTATCATTAATATATGTATTTTCCTTATGGCTTATCTCATTTACCAAGTTTTCTGGTAATATTATTTGTATGAGCTAATAAATATTTGGCTCACTCTAATAGTGAAGCCTAAGCATGAAAGATATCCTCACACATGCTTACACATTGAGCTTTGGATTCCTCTATAGAATGGGTTCCCCCTGCACCTTGGTCTATCGTTGTCCATGCACCTCAAGGGGTGTGCTTAGAACCAACTTGGCCTCCAATTCCTCAACTTTTTGGCGAAAGCCTGTAATGACTTCACCAAGTTGTAGTAGCTTGACCTCAAGAGTCATGTCCTTGACTAGCTATGCCTTAGATACTCCACAACAAGCAGCGTCGATAACTTCTTGCAACTTCTACTTGTCTTGGATTAGATGGTATTTTTCTTGTTGAAGTTCAATAGACTATTTCTTAATAGCAACATTTTGTCTCCTAAACCTTGTCATCATTTTATAAATGCATTTCTCTCACACTTTGATCTCCTCTGCCATTTTCTGCGGAATATTATGTAGTATGAATATGGGAAAAGTCGATAGGTTAATATCAATGGAAGTTGGAGCTTTGGTCCAAGTTCCATTATCAGGGGGAAAGACACCATTCAAAGAATTCAAAGACTCAGCTCTATGAATCCACTGACCAAAACCCTATTTTCCAAGTCCACCAAATTCAGGCAAAGAATTTAAAGCTTCAATACACCTGTGATCAGAATCTCCTTCTTCGATACAGACGATGGAGATCACATTGTAATCTTCCATGATCGAGAACAGGAAAACCTACAACTGCATGAATTCCTCCGCCCCCTCAAGCTTATAGTATTCCTTTTTCATGTTAGCAAGATCATCGTCACATAGAACATAGACCAGAGAATCCAGGTTCTCCTCCTCGGGAAGATGATATTTAATATCCCAGGAAATATAATATCCTTATTCACACACACAATCTGGGTTTCCCCCAACATACGACCACGACAGAATGTTGCCGCCTAAGATGCACATGAACTTCACCCGTTGCTACATCAGATTGGAACTATCAACTTCATTTTCGAACATGATTCGTTCGCCATAAACCGCCAACTTTACTAAACAATTCAAGCTCGTTGTCCTCGAGATTCGAACCGTGGACAATCCAGCAATAGCTAGAAACAAAAAAGAGGCTTAAATGCGTATAGGCCTCCTCGACCATTAAATCATGGTGTTGAAAGTATATATATATATATATATATATATATATAATATACTATACTATAGGACACATGGAGCCAAGCATTGTTTCTAGTGAATTAAAGCTCTTATTGTTGCACAAAATCACTTCAACTAAATACAGGGTTCGAATCCTCGGGATAATCACTCAACTGGTTAGAATTTGTTGGCCACTCATATTTCAATTGATTCACAACATATGTACTGGAATCTCAGCTTCAGCTCATCAACAGGCACATAGCCTCCCCCCCCTTCCATAATGAGGGTTGCCACAATAAATAGTTCAGAGTAATTTGGAAAATATTGATAAAATAAAGAAAATATTAATAAAATAAGATAAAGATTATTTTTATTTTTATTTTATTATGTATAATAATATTTAAAATTAATTTTTATAGGGATCAGAGAAGTTGGTAATAAATAATTATGATGAAAAGCCATAACTAAAACCTTAAAAATTAAAATTAAATATTTTTTTAATTATATTATTATTATTATTAATTTTAAGATTTTTTAAAATAAAATATAATATAATTTATTATACACAATATATATATATATATATATATATATATATATATATATGTGTGTGTGTGTGTGTGTGTGTGTGTGTGTGTGTGTGTGTGTGTGTGTGTATTATTAATATTCTTACTAATTTTAAGATTTTTTTAATATATATTATACAATTTAAGAATATAAATTACAATTGTATTAATAATTTTTGGAAGTTATCACTATAATCAATATATGAGAATTTAAAAGCATCTCACATTTAAAATAATACCTTATTATACCTGCCTCGGCAGGTATATTGTAATCGATCGAAGTCAAACTCCTTTGACTTTGGGTATTAGGTGGTGTCTTTTGAGGCAATTTTAAAAAATCAAAACCTGTTTTCCAAAGTATGACTTAGGGGTTTGCAAATTTTTTTTTTTAATTTTGTTAAAAAGCTATTTTTGTAAACAGCTGATTGGTGGATAGGAGATGATGTCAACATTGGGATTTGGTATCTGGATTTGAGTTGACATGTGGCAAGATGACGTCATAATAATAGAATTAAAAAAACAAAAATTATATCCCATTGCCATCTGTTATAGCAAGTGGTACCATCGGAGCCAGCTGTTCTGGGCATAGTCAGATTTAATTCTTATGAGCGATCGAAGTCTATTGGCATAGCCTATGTGCAATCGTCCCATTCTCCTGTTGCACACAAATTGCAGTCAAATTCAAGAGCTCTTTCTGTAATTTGAAGTCCTGAGTCATAAACAGAGTCGATTTTCCAATTTGCAGGTAGCAAATTGCATCTAGGCTGCCACACCCAACTCCCGTCGAATCCACCAGTAACGCTTAAGCGGAATGTCAACGAAACCGACCCCTGCTTGCCCTTTTAGTAAATCAGGGTTGGCAATACTCCAGACTGCACTGTGTTCGCGCCCACTAAGAGCATACCAAGTCCATTTTCCTACCTGCATTGCATGCAATATCCGTCCGTTTAGATCGCATGATTTCATTCGGCCATTTGAGTAATTTGTAAATTGTTTGCCAATTGTATTATTTTCGATGGGATTATTATTGGAACAGATCACAAGTTAAAATGGATACAAACCACAGTTACTCACCTGGGCAACATCCACAGCAGAAATGTCGGTTTGTCCTCCTTGATACAAAAACTCTACAGCGAGATTGTTCGGATAGTAACTGCTTTTGTCTACTTTGATAGACATATTTTTCCCTGAATACTCGCATGGGATACTGTGATAATATTCAAGCCATAAACAAATATATAAATATTCACACTCGGATGGGATAATAGAGTATGAAATATTCCAAACTCTGTCTAATTTAATTTAATGTTAGTATTATTATTATTTTCACGCCATTCATTAAAACATATTAATAAAACATGCGCTGACTATTCATTAGCATATCTTAGAACTGAGAAGCCTTCCTTGTGCTTAAACAACCGTCATTCCCTCAATCTTACCGTCAAGAGCTGCAGCGCGAGCACCAGAGCCGTCCATCATCATGTTCAAGCTTCAAATCTCATCACCGATTTTTGTTCTCTATAATAAGTCAAATAAGAAAACAAGCACCATTACTCTTCAATTCACGGTACCTTATGGACAACACCATCGTCATCTTAGAATACACTAATAGAGATTGACAAATAGGTCAATAAATTAGCGTTAACTTAAGAGATTAAAAACGTATAGCTAATAGAAATAAATGTTTAGAATGTTCATAAAATATATTTATGAACCAACGTCACTTTTGATTTCAAAGAAAAATGGCTAATTTCTGATAGAAGTGGTTATGGCACATCATTTTGTTGGTTCCAAAACAAAGCTTCCAATGCGGATCATAACCCCATCAATATCTCGAACATATCCCACCTTCTGCCCCCACTCTTTACTTTTCGGGGCTGACACAGCCATCGCTCCTGCTTTAACCGCATGCTATGTCAAATACAGATCAGTACCATCCATTATCATCAGTACCCACAAGAGAATAAGGGAGATAATTGCAATTTATTGTATGGATATACAACTGTTTTCTTGAACCCTAAAAATGAATACCGACCTTGAAAGCTGCATCAACATCACGATAGGTGAAGCAGAGCTCAACGTTGTGCCTGGGTTGGTCCTTTTCAGCAATCTGCACTCCGCCTGTTATTTCAGACTCGTGCTGCTCTACAGGCGTTAACGCAATCGTCGTTGAACCGCTTTCCAGCTCCCGCCACCTACAACGCCTCCATTATAATTCAAACTCACTTATTCATTCATTCATTCAGAACGACATGCAAATTTTCCATACCTGCGGCTGTGATCGAGACGACGAATATTGAAGCCAAATGCCTTGGAATAGAATTCAGCAGATTTTCCCACATCCTTCACGTACACGACTGTATATGCAAAGTGGGGATCCAGACCTGTAGCAACGGTAGCCATGGATGCAACTCAAATTTAAAACCCTCCCCTCCTCCTCCCCCTCCAGTTAATGCTGTCGCTGGTTTTGGAAAAAAAACAAATTATCTACTCGTGCCTTTCCTTCGGTTTATAAGGGTTGTTGATGATTTAAACGAGTTACAGGTGGCCGCATGCATGCCTAAACTTTTTTCCACGTGTCGCTTACCTCTTCCTTTCACGTTGCGCGTCATACACCTATCTAATGACGATTTATTTTCTCTGTAACGTGATGTAAAGGGTTTTCTCACTTTAACATAATGTATAGGGTTCGGTGTAAGTTGTAACTACAGAACTTAATGCATTTCATAATTTAATTACGATCCTGTTCCAATTTCCTTGTCATAACGTTACATTAAGTTAATCTTATCAATTATAGAACTCTTTCTATAATCAAATATCATATTATCAAATAGCTTGGGTGATTTACTCTAGCTTTAGTTTTTTTAATAGCTTGAATGATTTACTTGAGTTTTAGTGATTTCTTTCTGGTAGGAGGTATTGTCATTTTTTATACCTGCCACTGCACGTCAATTGTTTTCTGTTATTGTCGTTAGGTAATTGAGGGATTGTAGCTGATTTGCATGCTGAGTCGTGTTGGCTTGTCGAGCGCTCCAACATCGCCTCTTAAACCCTACTGCAGTGTTAGCCGCCTCTTAAACCCTACTCCAGTGTCAACCGCCGCCTCTTAAACTCTACTTCTGTGTTTAAGCTGTAAATTATATAAAATTCATTAAAATTTAAGCCGTAAATCCCATAAAATACACTGAAAATAATGTTTTCTTACGGGCTGCATAAAATACAATGAAAAATAAATAAATATAACTAAATGTTTGATTCTTCTACCATTTCAAGGTAGAGGAAGGTAAATGTCGCTCTATTTAAGATAAAGAATATAAAGGCAGGATTGATGTTCAGATGAGAAAGACAGGTAGGAAATATGGTTATTGAAATTGTCATGTTTCCTTGTATTTTAAGGAGGAAAACAGTGTGAGGCGAATTCTTTAAAATATATATATTTCTTTTAAAAAAGTCTTTATAATTTAGTTGTTAAACTGATATTCAGCACAACTTTTAGTGAGTATTATTTAGGTTGACTTATTGTGGTAGGTTTTTACTTTTATCAAATATTTTTGGAGTAATATGTTATTTATTTTTAACCAATCAAAAATAGTTTAAGTTTTTATACAAGAAATATTTATAGTTAAATGGATATACATTTCGAATAAATTAAATTTTATGCTTCTAGTATTAATTTATTAATAGAAAACTGAGTAAATGACTATAATTTATTTAATTTTAAATTTATTTAAATATTCTTAATATTATATTTATTAAATATAAGATGAATTAAAATAAAATATTATTTGTAGAATTTAGATTTATTTAAATTTTTTTCGAAGTATTGTGATTTTTTTAATGATTATTATAATAACGTAAGTAAAATAAATGTAGTGCCATTTAAAAATAGTTTTAAAAACTATTTTATTTATAGTAAATTAAGATAATAATTTATCTTAATAAGTGATATTAGCTACATAGTTATTTAATATCTGTCTCTTAATATATATATATATATACTATTTTTAAGAGCCAAGTACTAGGCATCTATGTTGCTTATCTCAACTATTGGTAGTGACAAAGCTCTCCTATTCACAAAGACAAGTAAACTCATTTTGGATCTTTAATTTCAAGGACTTACTTAATAACTAATTAATTGATATACACATAGAAATATAAGTACCATGGCAACAAGTAATACATTGTTTCAAGTTTGAATGTTTCATAATTTCTTTAACTTTTAGCTTTAAACTATATACAATATCACAATAAAATATTTCTAAGAGGCAGGTATAAGCAGCCTTGCTGCTATTTCACTTGTTTAGTATTAAAATTATATTAATTTTATAAATAAAACTATGCACACAAAATTATTTTAGTAGATATAATTTATTTAAAACTTTAATAATATTTTATTTTCATTTATTAAAAATAATTCTTCAAATTATATAATATATCAAGTTTTTCTAATAAAATAATATGAAATTATTTTAGAAATAAAATAATTATTATTTTTAATTAATTAATTATGTATGGTTTTAAAAATTCTACTTTTAATTGTAATTTTATGTGTCATTGTAAAAATGCATAATTTTATGGTTCATAAAATTTCATTTTATTATGCAAAATACAATATTTATCAAGTTAAAAAGAATTTAATTAATGTATAGTAAAAAAATTAAAATTAATTTTAGGATTACTATTTATTTTTTAATTAATATGTGTGAAAAAGGTAGCAAACAAAAATAACCCTTTAAATTATAAATTATTATGATATGATTTTTGGGAGGTAGAGTTAATTATAATTGTTTTGGAAAAATAAAGTAACATATGGTTGCATAGTCACTAAAAAATAAGGTAAAGTATAAACTAGTTTTAGTTACTTTCAAAATTATCACATAGGGATGTGGAGACTTATGGGAGGTGTTATCCTTCTTTAATACTTTGTGTAGCTATGGTGATGGTTGTACTTGTTGTTACAGAGATAGTTCTCACATTCAAACTTAGGTTGGCTTTGGCCTAGTTTTACAACTACTACAAACTGGACTTATTTATCTACTCTAGCTTAGCTCCACTTGTGTATAGATGCAAATTCCTCCTGATCCTAAAAAAAAAGAGGGATGTGGAGATATGTTGTTTCATTTATTTAGGAATTATGTAGAGTTGTGAAATAAATGTGACATACTTGATAATGACTATTTATATTTAATTTTCTATATAAAAAGAAGACAAAGAAAGCCAACGTTAGATTATTGATGGCAACGAAAGAAGAAGAGGAAGAAAAGGAAGACACTAAGAAATGGAAGGCGAGAGTTGTAAAGAAATAATAGTTGTGTAGATAACATTCATGAAAGGATCAACATGACCATTAGTTCTTTAAATTGGTGCATTGCTAAATTAAAATCCAAGGTGAGTTTCCTTGCTTCATGTGGAAATGGCAAGAATTGAAGACCTTAAGAGCCATTTTACAACAACTATATATAAGTGGTTTATAGACATAGGTAAACATGAACATAAGTTGCACTAGAGCAACAAAACAATTGTTCTCAAAGGCATAAAATGGAAGTGTTTGTAGAAAATTTTGAGCATAGAGATTTCCTATTTATCCTACATATATTTTCCAGCAATGCATAAGCATTCGATATGACGTTTTAGCCTTTCTTAATGTTCCTAGTGATGAAATGTTTCACACATTGGAGGTCCATGAAAATTTCTAATTTCCAACTTTATTTCTTACAAAGAGATTTTATTGCCATTTTCTTTCTTATGAATGGGTTTCTAGAGAACAATAGTAGCTTGGGAAAGCACTAGAAGAAAAACACATGATATACTATGCTATGAATTAATATTTGAGGAGAGTGTTGGAACAAATATAACTCAAGCTAGGTTCACTAACAACATACTAACAAATTTCAGCAACACCTACAGAGCAAATGAAGTCTCACCCGAAGTACCTATGGGGACTGCAGAAAGCAAGTTTCTACAACAAGGAAGTGAGACATCACAACATTATAGCAAATACATCTCCAACATACTGAGATCTTCCATAGACCATTCACTTTGACATAGTTCATATTTAACCAACTATGAAATATAACCACGCACATGATAACATGGCTATCATTCATTCACTATTTCATTAATCACATTTAATTATCATCTAATGCAACAGTAAACAAGGAAACAAATCACACACACATCATAACACATTTGACACCATATATTTTTAATGTGGAAACCCAAGATGGGAAAAAACCACAAAAGCGTTCATTATTAAAGAGTCGTAGCAACAAAATGTTTTATATCTGCGCACACAACCTGTAGACTTCTCTTCATCAATTTCTTACAACATATATGTGCATACAACCTGCAGATCATATATTATCCTTGGGACTCTCATATATGCACTTCGACATGTTGAATGTGTTTTTCATTGATGTCAAAGGAGGTCAATAATGGAAAAGGAATAAACACAGATATGATGGCAAGGTAAACTTGGTGAAAGATAAAAGTATAACAAAGAGTAAGCAAAGGAATGACAAAGGAAGCGATGACATGGAATGAATGATGATGTGGAATGTATGAAGAGGTTGTCAATTCATATGATGGTGTTATATTCCTCTCATGAAGGCAATGTTACAATCTAACACCATTATGTAAAAGTATGGGAACTTGCTGAAACTCTTGCTAAAAGTCTGAAAATTTGACTGTGTTAAAAAACTAGTCTAAGTTGCTCTTTGAACATTCCCACCATATATCATGGATTAATGATAAAAATTATATGAGAGTGTCAGGCTATATATTTTTGACTTGTTCACATGACCTTAATCTCATCTTGCCTTAAAAGTGCTTGAATAAACAGTTATAGGTCCTCCAAAATGAGTTTTCAATCTGTTTTGCGAAATTGGCTAAAACGCTGGAAAACCAATCTAAGTTGAGCTTGGAAAATTCCTGCCATATATCATCGACCAATGATAAAAATTATTTAATATTATAAGGCTACATATTATTGACTTATCCACATTACCGTGATCTCATTTTATTTTAAAATTGCTTAAAGAAAAAGTTGCAGGTCCTCCAAAGTGGAAGAGAGAGGTCTTTGGAGGCGAGACTGATGCAACTTTAAGACAAGAGTAGAGGCCAAAAAGATGAAGAATTCTCTGAGTATTAATATGAAGATCTGAAGCTGTGTGTCTCTGATTTTTAATATTAATATTTGAAGCTGTATGTATTTGTCTGTTTTCATTATGAAGCTTTGAAGGAATATAAACACCAAGAGAAGTTAAACATAGTATCTGCATATTTAACATGAATATCTGAAGCATAAATACAACCCATAAATTTAAAGGAAGAACATCATGTTTGGAAGTTTAATATGAAGATCCGAAGTAGTGAAAAATAAGAAGTCAGATACTAAAGGATAAAAACCAAAGCTGTCTCTGAAGTCTAGATCCAAGGAGCAGCAATAAGAAGAGGCAGCGACTAGTGGCATAAAGAATCATCAGGGAGGTAGGGTGGTGCTAGGGCAGGCTACAAGCCTACAAGGGGGTCGTATCCTCCTTCTAGTGGCACCTGGTAAACAGGGTGCTGTATCATCCTTTCAGTAGAATCTGATAAAACCAGGGGGTTGTAGCCTCCTTCCAGTAGTTGCTGGTAAATAAGGTGTTCTACCATATTGTCATTCATAACTGACAAAAACTATTGTAAATATAATTTTGCAGTATAGGAAGAGTTTGTGGTTTTTCCAATTGGGCTTCCATGATAAAATATTTGTTTTGTGTATCTTGTTGATTTTATGTTTTAATAAATAGTTAAAAGTGGTTTTAATTGTTAATAAGTCAACAATACTGATTCCTCCCCTCTCAGTATTGTACAATATTATAACACGACACATACAAAATAGTACATCGAGGTATCAGCCACATAGTAACTAAAAGCATGTAAGCCTCCAAAACTATCTAACCCACAAAATCCCATCCCATTACATATTTATAGGCTCTTCATAACCTTTCACCTTGTGCCCACTACCCAATCCTCATAATGTAAGTGGAAAAAAAATCTTAACCAGCTAACCAACTCCATGGTTACACTTCATCAAAACAACCCAACTTCCTTAAATCTCGGCCGCTCCTTTGGAGTTGTCCACTTTTTTCGATTCACTTCATCATAACCCCATTCACACCAAACGACTTTTCCAAAACTGATACCCAAAATTTCCTAGGGCCAATAGGCCCCCAACACTCACATGTGGCTCATCTCAACAACTTCAGGTTTGTGCTACTGGTGCTTTCAACTTCGACAAAATGTCTTCATAGAATTTCTTCATTGCCTTGACACACCATTGAACATATTGCTATTTGTTGGTTATTTCATCGATAATTTATGAAGTGATGCGACTTTCACTTTTCTCAATAGCCCCTATTCGCGCCTTCTTGATTTGTATATGTTCTTGGTAAATCACTTTAGAAAACCGCTTAGCTCATGTTTGGATTTCTTCAACTCGCTTAGTTCTCTTTTGTTGTTCAACCCTTAACTGGCTTATTTATGCTTTCAACACTTTACTCTTTTCATCCTTTCCCATATGTTTCACTGCTGAAAGAGTCTTGAACAGAATATGTAGACTTGCCATATTATCTCGAGCTTCTCCCAATTTGGTGATGATGTCCCGCAGCTATGAATCCTCTAACAATGAAGCCTAAGTATGAGATATCTCCTCATACATGTTTGCACATTGAGCTTTGGATTCCTCTATAGCATGGGTTCCCCCTGTGCCTTGGTCTGTCACTGTTCGCCCACCTCAAGGGGTGTGCTTAGAACCAACTTGGCCTCTAATTCCTCAACTTTTTTACGAAATCCTGTAATGACTTCACCAAGTCGTAGTTGCTTGACCTAAGGAGTCATATCCTTGACTAGCTATGCCTTAGGTACTCCACAATAGACAACTTCGATAACTTCTTGCAACTTCCACTTTTCTTGGATTAAATGGTATTTTTCTTGTTGAAGTTCAACAGACTATTTCTTAATAGAAACATTTTGGCTCCTAAACCTTGTCATCATCTTATAAATGCATTTATCTCACACTTTGACCTCCTCTGTTATTTTCTGCTGAATATTGTGTAGCATGAAGATGGGAAAATTCAATAGGTTAAGATCAATGTAACTTGGAGCTTTGGTCCAAGTTCCATTATCAAGGGGAAAGACACCATTCAAAGAATTCAAAGACTCAGCTCTATGAATACACTGACCAAAAACCTATTTTCTAGGGCCACCAGACTCAGGAAAAGAATTTAAAGCTTCAGTATACCTCTGATTAGAATTGCCTTATTCGATACAGATGATGGATATCACATCGTAATCCTCCACGACCGAGAAGAGGAAAACCCGTAGCTGCGTGAATTCCTCCGCCCCCTCAAGCTTATAGTATGACCCCATCATGTTAGTGAGATCATCGTCGCAGAGAACAGAGACCAGAGCATCTAGGTTCTTCTTCTTGGGAAGCGAATACTTAATATCCTAGGAAATATAATATCCCTATTCATGCACACAATTAGGGTTTCCCCCAACATACTGGAGCTCCCCAGAATAAGACCACGGCAGAATGCTACCGCCTAAGCTGCACAGGAACTTCACCTATTGTTACAGTGAATTGGAAATTTCTTCTTTAGTTTAGGACATGATTCCTCCGCCACAAACCGCCAACTTTACTAAGCAATTCAAGCTTGTTGTCCTCGAGATTTGAACCCTTGACAATCTGACAACAGATAGAAACAAAATAGAGGTTTAAATGCGCCTCGGCCTCCTCGATCATTAAATCATGGTGTTAAAGAATATATATGTATGTATGTATGTATGCATGTGTGTGTGTGTGTGTGTGTGTGTGTGTGTGTGTGTGTGTGTGTGTGTGTGTGTGTGTGTGTGTGTCCGTGTCCTTATCCTGTAGGACACATGGAGCCAAGTGCTGCTGCTAGTGAATCAAAGCTCTTCTTGTTGCACGAAATCACTTCAACCAGATACACGGTTGGAATCCCCGAGACAATCACTCAAGCACTCAGAGTTCATTGGCCACTCATATTTCAATTGGTTTGCAGCGTACGTACTGGAATCTCAGCTTCAGCTCATTAGTGGGCACGTAGCCTCCCTCCTCTTCCACAATGAGAGTTGGCACAGTAAATATTTCAAAGTAATATGGNATATATAAAATTAATTTTTTTAATAAAATGTAATATATATATATATATAATTTGAAAATATAAATTACAATTTTATTAATAATTTTTTTTGTAAGTTATCATTGTAACAAATATATTGGAATTTAAAAATATCTCACATTTAAAATAATACTTTATTTCGTATTAAAATAATATTTATTTTATAAATACAAGTATGTGTATAGAAATTATTTTAGCATGTATAATTTAAAAAAAAATATTATTTTCATTTATTAAAAATAATTCTTTAAATTGTATAATATATTAACTTTTTCTAATAAAATAGTATGAAATTATTTTAGAAATAAAATAATAATTATTTTTAATTAATTAATTATTTATGATTTTAAAAATTCTATTGTAATTTTACGTGTCTTTGTGAAAATGCATAATTTTATGGTATACCAAATCAAATCCATAAATTTCATTTTATCATGCAAAATACAATGATCAAGATAAAAAGAATTTAATTAATGTATTTAATGAAAACATAAAAATTAATTCAAGATAAAAAGAATTTAATTAATGTATTTAATGAAAACATAAAAATTAATTTTAGGATTATAATTTATTTTTTAAATTAATATGTGTAAAAGGGAAGCAAACAAATATAACCATTTAAATTATAACTTATTATGATAAGCTTTTTGGGAGGTAGAGTAACTTATAAGTTTTGTAAAAATAAATTAACATATGGTTGGATAATCACAAAAAAATAAGGTAAAGGATAAATTGATTTTAGTTACTTTAAAAATTATCACATAGGGATGTGGAGACTTATGGGAGGTGTTTCCCTTATTTAATACTTTATGCAACTATGGTGATGGTTCTAGTTGTTGTTACAAAGATCGTTTTCATATTCAAACTTAGGCTGGCCTTGACCTAGTTTTATTACTGTTACCAACTGGACTCATTGATCTACTTTAGCCTAGATCCATTCGTGTAACGATGTAGGTTCCTCCTGATCCTAAAAAAAGGAATGTGGAGATACGTTGTTTCATTTATTTAGGAATTATGTAGAATTGTGAAATAAACGTGGCATACTTGACAATGACTATTTATATTTAATTTTGTATCTAATAAAGAAGACAGAGAAATCCAAAGTTATATTATTGATGGCAGCGAAAGAAGAAGAGGAAGAAAAGAAAGACGCTAAGAAGTGGAAGGAAACAATTGTATAGAAAGAATAGTTGTGTAGATAACATTCATGAAAGGATCAACATGAGGTCATTAGTTCTTTAAATTGGTGCGTTGCTATACTAAAATCCAAGGTGAGTGTCCTTGATTCATGTGGAAATGGAAAGAATTGAAGATCTTAAGAGCCATTTTACAACAACTATATATAAGTGGTGTGTAGAAATAGGTAAACATGAACATAAGTTGCACTAGAGCAACAAAACGATTGTTCTTAAAGGCATCAAAGGGAGGTGTCTGCAGAAAAGTTTGAGCATAGAGATTTCCTATTTATCCTACATATAATTTCCATCCTTTCATAAGCATTCGATATGACGTTTTATATTTTCTTAATGTTCCTAACAATGAAATGTTTCACATATTCAAGACTTGAAAATTCCCAATTTCCAACTTTATTTCCTATGAAGAGATTTTATTGCCATTTTCTTTCTTATGAATGGGTTTCTAGAGAACAATAGTAGCTTGGGAAAGCACCAGAAGAAAAACATTTTCTAGACTATGCTTGGAAGTAATATTTGAGGAGTGTTGGCACAAATCTAACTCAACCTAGGTTCACTAACAACATACTAACAAATTTTGACAACACCTGTAGAACAAATAAAGTATCACCCCAAGTACCTATGGGGACTGCAGAAACCAAGTTTCTACAACAAGGAAGGAGAAAATCACAACATTATAGGAAACACATATGCAACGTACTCAGATCTTCCATAGACCATTCACTTTGACATAGTTCATATTTAACCAAATACGACATATAACCACGGACATGGTAACATGGCTATCATTCATTCATTATTTTATTAATCGCGTTTAATTATCATCTAATGCAACAGTAAACAAGGAAACAAATCACACACACATCATAACACATTTGACACCAGATATTTTAGTGTGGAAACTCAAGATGGGAAAAAACCACAAAAGCGTTCATTATTAAAGAGTCGCAGCAACATAATATTTTATGTCTGCGCACACAACCTATAGACTTCTCTTCATCAACTTCTTACAACATATATGCGCACACATCCTGCATATCATATCTTATCCTTGGTACTCTCATATAAGCACTTCGACATGTTGAATGTGGATTTCATTGATGTCAAAGGAGGTCAATAATGACAAAGGAATAAACAAGGATATGATGGCAGGGAAAACTCAGTGAAAGATAGAAGAATAACAAAGAGTAAACAAAGGAATGACAAAGGAATGACAAAGGAAGTGATGACATGGCATGTATGAAGAGGTTGTAAACTCATATGATGGTGTTCTATTCCTATCATGAATTCAGTGTTACAATCTAACACCATTATGTAAACATAATGCAACTTCTTGAAAATCCTGTCGAAACTCTGAAAATTTGACTAAGTGTTGAAAAACTATTCTAAGTTTCTCTTGGAAAATGCGTGCCATATATCAATGATTAATGATAAAAATTATATGAGAGTGTCAGGTTATGGCTGGTTGACTTGTTCACATGACCATGATATCATCTTGACTTAAAAGTCTTTGAAGAAAATGTTATGGGTCCTCCAAAATGAGGTTTCGAACTGTTTTGCGAAATTGGCAGAAACTCTTGTTGAAACACTGGAAAACTAGTCTAAGTTGCTCTTGGAAAAGTATTGCCATATATCATGGATTAATGATAAAAATTATCTAAGAGTATAAGACCATATATTATTGACTTGTTCACATGACCATGATATCATTTTATTTTAAAATTGCTTGAATAAAACGTTACAGGTCCTCCAAAATGAGATTTCAGACTAAAATTGGTTGAAACTCCTGTTGAAACACTAAAAAGAAAAATCGGTTAAGTATTATAGAATGGATCTAAATTTCCCTACTAAAATTCTCACCACATTTTGTAGGATACTGATAAAAAACGTATGAGGCCATCCGACTTTAGTTTGTTGATGTGTGCATCAGGCCATGGTCTTAGCTTCCCTGAAAGGCGCTTGAATAAAAAGTTACAGGTCTGCCATAACAGGGTTTCAGGTTGATTTGCACCAGTTCTATAAAAATTCCTAAGTGGCCTCCGTAAAATTTCCTCCATCTCCTGTACATGATAGATTAAATTATTCTGAAGGTACAGTCCTATAGATTTTTTATTGGTGCATCTAACCATATCATTAGTTATTCCAAAAGCTCTCTGAATATGAAGATATTAGTCTTCCAAAAGTTCCTTCTGGCTTGATTTGCACTATTTCAGTAAAACTGTCGTAAGTGTTAAAACCAGTTATAAACGACCATTTACAAATGCCCGCAAAATTATCTCTTGGTGTCAATAAATTTGTCTAATGCCATGAGTCTGTTCATTGGAGACCTGTCTATCTATCCATGGTTTTAGTATCCTCTATGGTGATCAGATGTGCAAGAAAGAAACCTGCAAAATTGAGAAAAATGATGTTTTCTTGTTAAAAATAAATAAAATATCTTCGAGCGTTAAACACAGGAAATATGAAAGGCAATTTGGAAATGCACACTAAAGGATTTCCTTGTGGAAATAAATTCATCCAATGGAATGGATATGTTCTGTGATGATTTGGGCATCCACTCATGGTATTGGTTCTCTCTATGGTGGTCACACATGTGAATGTGGAGCCTGGAAAGTGAGTGAAAAACTAAGTTTGCCTCAAAGAAGAATAATGTCTGTAAAATAAAACTGTTTATTATTGAAACAAAATTAAAATGATGAAATTTTAATTGATAAAGAAATTTATAATCTAAACAAAATTATAATCAATTAATATGGTCATGACTGATAAACTAAAGTTGACATTCTTGAAGCGTTATTTAAACAGACTTAAATTCTGAAAAAGCTACAGGATTATTTAAAAAAGCACTAAGCTAAAAGAATAAGTTATAAAAAGAAGTAAATTAAAAAGAGTATAAATAGAAATATATTAAAAAGATTTTATTATTTCTATAGAAGCATGAAATAGAGTTATGTTTATTAAAAAGGATGAGACTATATAAGGGTGAAAACCCGAAGTTGGGTAACACTTCCGTGAGAATTGGGTGCCCGAGCAACATAGCGGATGTTATTCAGTCGAATAACTATATTTATTTGGCTGAATAATGCTTTTATTCGGCCAAATACCTTTTAACGGTGAATCGTTTAATTTGACAGAACGCATAGTCGGTCGGTAATTTTGACTGGTGGGTTTATGTTTATTCGGTCGAACAATTGTTTGCGTGAATAATTGTTCGGCCGAATAATTGTTCTACATAAAAGGTCGGCTGCGGCCCCATTTTCATGTTTTCTGCTAGCAGTCGTCTCCCATCTTCCGCCACCCGCAACATTGCCCGTCATGCCTATCCCGCCACCTGCCTAGTCGCCTGTTGTACCCGTCCCGCCACCCGCTTTGTTTCCCGTCGTCCCCTTCCTCGCTTGCAGTCCCGGCTGTTGTGCGTTGACGTGTACGTCTGCCACCCCGCAACCCCACCACCTTTCTGGCGTCCTCTCGGCATGGAGGTCTGTTCATGGTCTATTCATGGATATCTGTTCGTTCTGTCCTCTTCTTGTCAGGTATTTTTTTCTGCAATTTTTTATATAATCCGAATGTTGAACAAAGAGATTCATGGCTTGCTGTAGCCAATGGCTTAAATTTCCTATTCGTCGTAGGTGTTTTTGATCTTATAGTTTTCTTATCTTAAAGTTTATTGCACATGTTAATTAGTAGTGTAGATTTCTTTTAATTTTAATTTTAGTTCACAAGTATTATGAGGAAGATAATCATTCATGAACTTTTTCCATGGACATAGTTCATCAACTCTGCATGGACAGAGTTCATGAACTCTGTCCCTGATCACTTTACTTAGCATAAGGGATTTCAGTTGTTTTTATATAAATCATAAACAAAAAAATCTAAGTATTAAGATTTGATGGACCTAATAATATTATAATATTTTCATATCAAAGTCAAAATATGAAATTTTAGTATTTGCATATCAAAGTTACAATTATAGTTATATTTTGGCTTTGGATTTACTTAGCATAAGGGTTTTAGGTTGTTTTTATATAAATCATAAACAAACAAAAAATCCAAGTATTGAGATTTGATGGATGTAATAATCTTATAATATTTAGATTTTAAAGTCAAAATATGATATTTTAGTATTTGCATATCAAAGTTACAATTATAGTTATATTTTGGCTTTGGCTTTAATAAAGTACAAGTTGGAATGAAGGAAAGTGGAGGCATAGGTGTGCATTTAAAGATATTCATGTCATTTTTGGTCTTTTGATATTTTTTCCAAAATGAATAGTCACTTAGGGTAACAAACAAAACATACATGACATCATCACCTTCTTCATGGACATAGTTCATGAACTCTGTCCCTATATGAGCTTAGTAGTCTTCCATTGGAGGCTCGTTCCGCGAGGCTGCACAATCTCGGCCTTCAGTTACTACAATACATTAACCTCGAAAGAGATATTCAGAAGCTCATTCATTAGAGTTCTATAGGGGTTAGCAAATAATTACAACTTAGTTTAATTTGGTTTACGTGCGTGTAGCTACTTATAGTTTTGTGTGTTTCATGTTATGTCATAAGTACATGATAGCCATAATCATTAAAACAGTGGAATGTATTATTATAGTACAAATAACAAGGGCATTTAACTTGTAATTATGATTACCAATCCGTTTGATCTATGTATTTCTAATATAAAACACCAAATATTACAAATAACAATTATTATTACACTGAGGTTAGTATCATTCCCATTAATCTATGTCATAAAAGAACCACAAATAACCTGTATAATGCTTATTAGTTACACTTTATACTCACCATTATATTAATATATTGAATTGATTGATCTGAGTATTAAGCCCATAAATAGCCATAGATCAACTTTGCATTCATAAAAGTAAGATGTGTTTGTGGTTAAGCTTTAGCATATACAAATGATTATAGAAATAATATATATAAGGTAAACTACTTACACCTAAGCTCTAAGCTGAGTTGATTACAACCTGTATTAATATGAAGTAATATGCAAATGCTGATGATTACACTTTTAATGCTATAACTTTTTGTACATTGTTGGCAGGTATTGTTCGTTTTTTCGGTGGTTGGTTTGTTTTGCTTCCTTCGTTGTTCGCATTTATATGTAGATATGGGTCGCAGAGTCATTTATATAAAGAAGGGTCATTTATATTTATTTGTAGATATGGGTCACAGAGTATTTGGAGTTATAGATATGATTGATCAAATCTATAACTCCAATTACTCCACGACTGATATCTACACATAAAACTTAGAGGAAGCGGAAGTAGTAATGCTTTTATTTGAAGTAGTAATGCTTTTACCCACATTTATCATTCAATAGTTAATGTTTGGATAGAGTGCATGAACTCTGTCGATGTGGACAGAGCGCATGCATGAACTCTATCCATGTGGACAGAGAGCATGAACTCTGTCCATGTGGACAGAGTGCAAGAAATTTGTCCAAATGGACAGAGTTCATGAACTCTGTCCATGTGGACAGAGTGCATGAATTCTGTCCAAATGGACAGAGTGCAACATCTTTTTGTTTAGAATTAAATTCTGCCATTGCTTCCTATATTCTATTTTATTATAACATGTCTCTTATTATGGTAAGTATGTATATTGCTAATTAGTATACCTATAGTGTCCCATGTAGTTAATACAAAATAAATCAAAATTTTTATCCCATTATTCTAAGATTAGATCTATGATCACCATTGCTTACTTCCTTCTTTGTTCGTATTTGGGTGGCTTACTAGATAAAGATGACTAGTATGATTTTAATTGTTTCTATTTTTGAGTGCTTACATTGTAACCACCTATCTAATAATTCAAATCGAGAATTTTTTTTTATGATTATATGGAATAATGAAAATATTTGTAGATATAATTAATGTATTAATTTAGGATTTAAATTAAGGTTTAAGTTCATGAATTGATTCCTTGACATAAAGAAATGTAACTTTTACTTAATATTTGACCATATTGGTTCCATTCATTTAAAACATCAAAAACACAAAGAATGGCACATTAATTTCTCATACATCCAACAATAAATTAGCTATATTGAGTTTAAGAACTATTAGCTAATAAATTAGCTATATTCATTTTAAGAACTATTAGATAATATTAGGGACATCTAGGTCTTTATTAAAAACTTAGTTTTTTTAGTAGCCAGGTCTTTGAAGTTGATGAATTAACATGTAGAATTTGAATATGTTATGAGTTGATATTTGTGTAAACTTGTAGATATCATATCAAATGGAAAGAGAGTAGCCTTTGAGGCAGAAGCGTAGGAGGTCATCACATTTTTCGGGAGTTGGTGTCCCAAATGATAATCGAAGGTTGTCGACTAGACCTCAAGATTCAAGCTTATTGTATAGTTCACATTCATCCTATCATCGACGAGGTGATAGTGGTAGAGATGATTCTCCCTTATCCTCTGTGGGTGAACGTGGATCTCGACCTTCTGTACAGGAGACAAGCGTGGATGCAGAGCAAGGTTCGCAAGAGGCTCATCATCCTACACAGGATGGCGAAGGTCAAGCTAGGATGCAATATTTTCAACTAGTTGAGGGTTGTACACCCATTATTACCTATCCATTAGATTTACAGGAGGAGCTTCCATGGGAAAGTGGTCTTCAACAAAGGACTCTTGAAAGCTGCAAAGCTCACTATGACAAGCTACAAAATGATCTTTCTAGTTTGGATCTCACTCCACAGAACAAACAAAGTATAGAGATGGTTTTGCAATCATCACAAAAATTCATTGAGGTATATGAGGATCTTTTGACCAACAATAGATGGTTTTGTTGCCTTGATGCAGAGAAGAAAGGCACAGGTGATGGGTCTAGATAAGTGGGCTGTTGTGAAGGAGAGAGTGACTAGAGAACATGCCAACTCAATGTTTAAATTCAAAGAGGGCCTAAAGTGTAAAGCATTGAAAGTGCAATATTTTAAGCACCCCGAACTTGCACATTTTTTATATGATCGGTTCCTTGCAGCCTATGGTCGGTTTCCATGAAACGATGAGGTTCCTAATTATTTTGTTAGGTTTTTTTATGCTGATTTTTTTTTAAATATGAAGCCAGACTATACTGATATTCATTCTGAGTTTTATGGAGTTGGAAATGGGAGGATATGCAATTGAAAAGGTGCTCTTAGAGATCCCATTACTCTTCGAACTCCACCTCAGATATCTCGTCCACTTAGGCTTGTGACTTACAAATCGGAGATGGAGCCCACATCACAAGTTGGAACAACTGCAAGACATAATGTTGTCGAAGGTTTAACTTCGACATTTGTAGGAGTTGATGTTGGATTGAGTCGAGAGAGGGCTCGAGCCACTATTCGAAAAAAAATTTGTTTACAAAACAAATGATGAGTTAGATCGTATGGGAATTGAATATCTAAAGGCCTATGCCAAGGTTTGTCAAGATATAGCTTCAGATAGAATATCTAATGACACGTCAAGTATAGGAGAGGTTTGTGTACTTTCAATCTATTTACTTTTATTTATTTATTTTGAATTGAACTTTTTGTTACATTATATCTATGTATGATATTATTCTTTTTTTGATGTATAGTAATAAATACATTACATAAATGCTTATTGGTTTCAGTTTTCTCGACTGTTAAATGAACATAATTTTAGAGTCTACACTAGTCAAAATGCTGGAAATGTAGAAGAGAATTTTGGAGAGGTATATTTATTACTTACATATTTAAATTTATGTTTGAAAGATATTTTATCTTTTTTCTTTTAAATTTAACTATGTATCTTATTGTTAATTTGACTTATCCATGCAGGTTTCATTAGATTCAAACTTTTTAGATGATTTTCCATCTATTGTGAGCTAATGATTTTTTGTTTTGTTTTGTTTTGGTTTTAAGTTAATTGCTTAAGTTTTTTTTTTTTGCTTTTACTATGATTTATTTATTAACAAAATTTAAATTTTAAGGAAAGAGAACATATTGAAATTGGCGGTGAAGATATAGGTTCTCTGATGGATGTGGATATTGGCACTGAGGTAATTTTGTTCATAATTGAATTGTTCTTGAATTGTTATCTGATATATAAGTTTAAATAGTTTAAATAATTTTTGACATTTGTAAATCGCTTTTTTATATATGTTGAAGTTTGGGTCTCTTTGATCTTTTCGAGGCAAAGGGAAGACTCCACTGGAGGATAGTGGTGGAATTGTAAGTTTAATATTTTATTTTTTTGAATTTAGTTTAAAATAGTTTAAATAATTTGCAAGATTCATAAATTGTTTTTATACATGTTGCAACTTGGGTCTCCTCCACCTTTTAGAGGCAAAGCGAAGACTCCATTGGATGATAGAGAATTTGAGGTAATTTTGTTAATAATTGAATTGTTTTTTGATATTAGTTTAATATTTCAATGTTTTGATTTTAGTTTAAAATTATTTAAATTGTTAGAATATAATCCGTTAGGGTTATATAATGTAAATAAATAAATAAATAATTAGTAGGAAGCCAAACAGGCTGAGCGGAAGGTGAAACCCAACCGCCATGTAATTTGTATAAATATAGGCATTTGCATTGGAATAAGAATCAATCAGGAGTTATTACCAACAAGTGGTATCAGAGCGCTGCCATAACTCCTGCCTGTTGCCAGTCTGCCCATTCCTGGCATTCTGCTTCCCAGTCCATTGCCAGACTGCTCCATCAGTCTGCCAGTCGAGTAGCATGCAGTGTATGCATTAGGTTACTCCTCCATTTGCGTGCGTTTATTCCCTGCTAAAATTTTTGAATTACCTAACCCTAATTTCTTAGTGTGAATGAGGGTAATTTTTTGTGAAATGTGAGAGCTGCCACTCATGTTGTGAGAGCTGTAGAACTGCGACCCATTCCTGTAAGCGGTCCATTAGACTTCAGAGACCAGCCGCATATTTCACAAGAAAAGCTCTGCTAGATCTTCCTGGTCGCAATCTTAAAGCTTTAATGTCTGATAAATGAGCAATCTTGGTTACATTGTTGGTTCCTTTCGCAGCAAAAGTCCTTTCATTCTGGAAGACGCGATCAGGATTCTTATGCCGGAGAAAGAAAGATGAATTGAAGGAAAAACGCCTGGAGAATTGAAGAAGATGGGAAGTACTCGTTGAATAATTGAAAACTATCTAGAAGGCAAGATATCCAAATCAATTCAGGTAAGGATGAACTATGCGTTGATACTGGTTGATGACTGCGTTGTATATGAGACCATCCATTGCGTGAAGAGCCAGTGTTGAAGACTGAGCCAGAACCTGCATTGGAGACTACATGGAGAGCCTGAGAGCCTGAGAATGTGGAGCTGCGACCTGAGTGGAGAAACTGCCTGCGTTGGAGGTTGAAGACCGATATTGCATTGAAGACTGATATTTTGATGTGCTAGAGAAATAATATCAGCATTGAGTATATATTATTTTGATATGCTGGAGAAGAGTGCTGCGACTTCATACAAAAACCCTAATTTTACCTAGGAGCGAACATTCTGGCGTTGAGATGAATGTACGTGACCTGCCAAGGAGAATTATTAATAGTCAAAGCTAAGAGTCGTATTGGAGTAATGCTGGAGATTGTCTGTCTTCTGATGAGAATCTGCGAAGATTGAAGAGATCGAGACTGCAATTTCTGGAATAGATGCCTAGTATGCATTCTGGCTGCATGATGAAGCTCTGATACGTGACCTCTGTGTTGAAGAACGCCACAGCCTGAAGATTGGCTGCATTATATGTGACCTCTGTGTTGAAGAACGCCATAGCCTGAAGATTGAAATTGTCTTGATGTTGTGAATCCTTTGACTACTGGTGAAGATTCATTCCATTGAGTGGAGACTGATATATATCCTACATATATATCCTACATATATTGTGTGTGGAGCTTTCTTGGAGGCTGCGTTGAAGACCATTCTGCGTAGAGAACTCTGTCGTGAATGATATTATGCTTGCTGCTTTGAAGAGCTATGCTGATGGTATTAAGTGACTGATATAGATTGCCTTGAAGTCTGAAGGCGATGTGAAGGACTCAGTGAAGAGCCTTCCTGGATAAAAACTGTAAAAGACTGCGTTGAGTTGAAGTATTATTTGCTGAAAAACTGCGCTGTACATTCTATTGTATTTGCAGTCAGGATAATGTATGCTGCGTGAATATTTTGATCTATTTTGATATTTTTGAAGTAAACCCTAATTTCTATGCATGGAGTTTACCATTAATAAATGAAGCTGATGCGTTGAGACTGACTTATTGAAGACTGCTGGCTCTTGGCTGTCCTCATCACGCCTGGATTCACCACGACCTTCTAAAAACCTGCAAGTTCCTCTAAAGGCTGCGATTTCTGGAATAGAGGATGTGTTGTGGCTGAGGCTGCGATTTCTCCATATACTGCTGCG
>LPNX010440802.1:74865-93526 GCA_001517045.1 Pseudotsuga menziesii | reverse complement strand
TTTGGACATCGAGGAGCTTAATTTTTGGATTATACATATGTACATTGAACTCACATGTTCATGATTGTTTTTTTGGATTATATACATGTACATTGACCTTACATTTTTTTTTGGATTATATACATGTATATTGAAGTTACATATTATGAATGTATGTATTATTAAATTTATGTATGTTTGTAGACATGTAAAATATTTTTAGTGTTGAGAATGTTAGGAATGTTAGGAAGTTTTGATATGGATTTTACATATGTACATTGAACTCACATGTTCATGATTGTTTTTTTGGATTATATACATCTATATTGAAGTTACATATTATGAATGTATGTATTATTAAATTTATGTATGTTTGTAGATGTTGAAGTTGAGAATGATAGGAATGTTAGGAAGTTTTGATAGGTGCAATCCCATGTTAAGAATGAATATGGGGAAGGTTAGGAATCAATGTAGTGAATGTCAGGAATGAAAGTTAGGAAATGTTAAGAATGTTAGGAAGTTTTGATAGGTGCAATCTAATGTTAAGAATGAATATGGGGAATGTTAGGAATCAATGTGGAGAATGTTAAGAAAGGTTAGGCATGTTAGGAAGTTTTGATAGGTGCAATCTAATGTTAAGAATGAATATGGGGAATGTTACGAATCCATGTGGGGAATGTTAGGAATGAATGTTAGGAAATGTTAGGAATGTTATGAAGTTTTGATAGGTGCAAATATATGAATGTATGTATTATTAAATTTATGTATGTTTGTAGATGTAAAATATTTTTAGTGTTGAGAGTATTGGAAGTTTCTAAGGTAACATTAGCAACTTGATTCTGAATTCTAATATTTTTTATTACTAAGGTAATATTAGCAACTTGATTCTGAATTCTAATAAATTAAAGTTCAATCCATGAAGTTTCTAAGGTAACATTAGCAACTTGATTCTTAATTCTAATATTTTTTATTATTAACGTAACATTAGCAACTTAATTCTGAATTCTAATAAATTAAATTTCAATCCATGAAGTTTCTAAGGTAACATTAGCAACTTGATTCTTAATTCTAATATTTTTTATTACTAAGGTAACATTAACAACTTGATTCTGAATTCTAATAAATTAAAGTTCAATCCATAAAGTTTCTAAGGTAATATTAGCAACTTGATTATGAATTCTAATAAGGTAACATACTAAATGACTAAGTACACAATGATTCTAAATTCTAAAACATCAATCCATATTTGAGCATGATAGCCAATCTTAACATAAAAGAAGAAATTATATAGTTAAAAACATCGCAATGGAATGCCATCCTCAATTATCCGTTCATGGTCATATTTGGACAGTTTTCGTTTTCTATTTTTTTAAGTTTTTTTTTGATGAAACTTGTACCAATTTTATTCAAGATGCACATACTAAATGACTATACTAAAAACATATAACATCAGATTCATAATCTTGAAAGTAGACATAATTTTCAGTCATATGGGTCTGCTGCAAAAAATAGCCTTTTAAAATCATGGATCCTCTCTCGTATGTAAATCCGTTGTCATTGTAGTCCTCCAATAACTTCATTTTTCCTTCAGTGCATTGCATCAAATAATATTTTACATTTTCATTATTGTCTAAAGGTGCAATCACATCAAAAAACATCTCCTGTGAAAATTACAATTGGCGATATAGTTTTTAAGTGAATTAAATTGACTATATACACATAAGGTGATGGAAAACAATGAACAATAAACAAGATCATTACTTTATCTAACAAGATTTGAAATTCTATCGCCATCAGATGATATTTCTATTTCTTATGATTCTAATTCTTTATGCTTGCTGGTGGAATTTTCCCTTTTGGATTAATCTATGTGTGTTTCCAATGTTTTACGTAGTTGTTCGTTATGTTTTCAAAAACTTTTATAGATTCAACATTTTCATTGCTAATATGACAAAAACATGATTTCTTTCTACTGTCAAATGAAAACACGTTTTGAAAGGCTTTAGTTTGAATAGAGTGCAGTTCTCTAGTCCCATGTATGGCGCTAGCCTCGTATGGTATTGATCTATCTATATCTTGGACCCCAAAAAGCCAAAAAAACCTACACAATACATGATAAATCACAAATGACAACTTTTAATGTTAGTGTACAAATACTTCAATCTTAGTACATACATTTTTAAAATTTGACAATTAATACCTGTAACATACCCCTTATACCTCCATGCCGTTATACGTGGAAAGGGGTAAAATCTACTCTATTTTGTCGTTAGTAATCATTGTGACAGCCCTGTATCACTGAATAAAATAATTTCCATAGACAACTCGTAACCACGATACACGAACACAAATTATTGTTGCTTTCGTAAAATTCATTATTGCTCTAAGAATGTACCTGCAACATTGTTAAATTTACCAAGAGGTACCCATTCATGAAAATTCACAACTATGGATTTAAATCTTTTACACACCTTTAACAATCATTTAGGATGGCTACCCTTCAAGTAAATATTTACCTTGAAACTACCAATGCTAATCATGAGAGTGATCATAAACTTCATATTCATACATACATTGTATCCGTGTATAAATACATGCAAGTCCTCTAGGGGAATACTTGTATCCAGCCTTGAAGTAACATTTTTAATATACCCTTTTAGAATATAATCTCCACATATAATGATGACCTGGAACTCTTACCTGTGCTACCTCATTGTATTTTGAGAGAAAGGTGGGAAAACTCATTACAAAGCATTAAAACTCGTATATTTGCAAAAATGTTCCATGACTCCTTATACCAATTCAGAAAATGTAGCATAAACCATTCATAGTGCACCCTAAATTAAACACCATTGAGAAAATGTGCATGAGCAACATAAAGCAAAACAGGGAGGAGACAACAGTATACGTGGTTCACCTCGTCCATGAGGCTACGTCCACCAATTTTATTAATCGTTTTATTGATTTATTAGAGAGAATAAATTACAATGTTGTGGAACATGCATTGCCCCCTTTTTCCTTACAAGAATCAACTTCAATTTAGGTTTGCAATATTCAGAGATCCATTCCTGTCGCCATACTTCACACATTTGAAGAAGACATCAGTCTCCACCACATTCTCTATAGATCGGCTCTTGTTCAGATTACAATATCTCAGCTCTTAGAAGAGAGAGTGATGTGTCATATCTCAACATAATTTTATCACATTAAGTTTGTAGCTTACACAAGGAAGGTCACACATGGGACTCAACTTGAAATCAAAGGTGGAGAGACTCTCAACATAGCGAGTGCAGAATTAGAGAATGGATTTCAGAAACTGAATTGTCAAAATGTGCCTATTATTAGAGGAGTAATAAGAGACTCTCATAGGTTATGTAGATCTCAGGTGTACAAAAGGAATGACTAACACTTCATAGGCAATATAAAAATGTAATGGTGAGTACTGATACAAATAGAATTCACAACTTATAAACTTCAGCATTGAAAGGTATGTCATAAAAATCAAACTCTATCCTCAACACCCGTGAATGAATGATCCTATGCGCGACACCCAAATTGCAGTCATCAAAACATTCATATGATAATAATGTATAGCATGTACCAATAAAATATTGCATCTTTGTATAGGAGCAGGAACACATATATGTGTATACCCTTGAGGAATAAAACTAATTCCTACGCCTTATGTTATCTTTTAGAATATAATAAGTAACTAAACAAGACAATATGGTCTAGGTCCAAAACCTCGATAAACGTAGCTATAAGCAAGCCACATATTGACCCGTGCTTAAATTGATGGGAAAAAACACAAGGGATACGAACCAGAAAATATGAACACCCATCGCGTGAAGGATTATCTACAGGTGCGTAGAGGCAAAACATGTTCAAATTTTAAGTCAACATCGGAACTTCCACCGCATGGGATTTCCTACCATTTCGGCAAGAAGAAGCTATAACACTTCAATTTGCAGAACTAAATAGATAATATATGTGGATCAGCATTATAACTAGGCAACGATTTAGGAGTTCGGGACCCTTCCAGGGCATGCGATTTCAGTTCTTAAAGATCAGATCCCATAATCTGAATACAAAGGGTTAGATGTATTTAAATAACCAAATTTCTTTCAGGTAAAGAAGAAATCCCACTGGCATTCAAACCAGAGAGATAAGAGAATTTAAATTCACAACAACTCTTCCTTTGAGCACAACCAACAATAGAAACCCTAACGACTGTCATCAACACAAACTATTGGATATGTATACCGACAATTGATAAACGGCCAGAATGTATCAAAATCAAAACACAAACCTGGAATGCTTGATCCAAGTGCACATATAGAGATACATAGTGAGATGTGCTCTTTTGGGTAATCGCATCCATGTGGGTTCTATACCTACAAAAGCATTCCAATATAGACATGGAATGCTAGATCCCAATGTGATAATTAAACATACAGATAGGTACGAACTCCTGGGTAACAGTTGCATCTATGGTTTAAGCAACGATATTAAGCATTAAAATGTATATGTCTTTAAAGTCTCTTCAAGAGTTTCAGGAATAACACCAAGTCATCCATTGGTTATGCCCAGCCCTCTTTACATGATAAAATTCTGAATTCGGCGTGAAACTGGTTGAAATATTTGGTATAATATATACTGTACATCCCTTAAAGCAAGCTTAGTATACGTCTGAGTGTAAAATAACTCAAAGGTAAATCTGATAGCTGGAAGTTTATATTAGCAGTAAAAATATGGACCAAAACGTTGCGGTAGAATATAATATTCCACATCAAATATTACATTAGCAATCCATTAGTTAAATAATCGATTTCAGCATGAAAACATAGTAGCCATCTGTCGTAGCATATAGTCAAGTCATTATCAACAGAAATGAAAAATCAACTTATAACTTTAGCCACTAAGCAGCAGTGGTTTCCTTCTTAACAATGATTTATGAAGACACTTAATTGAGTTATTTATTTCCTTAAGCAGTAAGGCCTGTACTACCAGCACTATGCTTCGATTTTTTTTAAAAATCATCAACCACACATCCAATTCAGGTGGTAATTCGCATGCAAAAGAAAAAAATCAAGGTCGCAAAAATCAAAGCTATTACCCATGGTAGGAAAGTCGAGGAGAAGAACCCTTGAGTGGCCCACGAAATTCCAAATGCATTTGCTTCGAAATCGGATCTTTCCTCAAGTTCGAACCTGTTATCATGCCTGAAATTTCCTAACCACAAACACTACCTTTGGTTTCAGATGTTTCTTTTGCTGGTAGTGGAACCAGTATTTCCCCTCATGGCATGTTTCTCTTACAAAAGTGCATACTCCTACGCACTTCCATGGCAGCATCCGACACAATGATCCTCGCGTCCCTCCTCAAAACTGAATGCCCCCATATATAATTTGGTAAATCATGCTTCCATAATCAACGACCTGCATTCCATGGTAACGCCCCCACAATCGACGACCATAAAATAGGGTATTTATGATTAACGCCTATCAGCTTAAAATCAGTGATTAGGTAATGCAATAACACTTCCTCAATAGTCGATACAAGTCCATGCATTTTAATAATGCCTCCACAATTAAATGCTATAACCCAGGGTAAATCAAATTGATATTCTCCACCAATATATTATGTTTTCCTTTTACACTATATTCAAAAATGAAATTCCTTTTGTTATCGTTTTTTATGTTCTTCATAATTATATATATATATGTATATATAATTTCTCTTACTATAATCTCCGCTCATATATATATATATAAGTGAGGGATTTGTTTCACTATATAGTGCTGCATGATTATATGTAACATTATATGTTCTACATATAATACATATCTCAAAAGTATATCTCCAATATATATAATATTCCCCATTATTCTATACATAATGTTCTACATAAAACACACCATGAAATGTTCCATGATTGTATGAATCATTATATGTTCTACATATAATACATATCTCAAATATATATATCTCCAATATATATATATAATATTCTCCATTATTATATATATAGGTTCTACATATAAATACCTATATGTATGTGTTTTGTTCCACCATGTAATGCCCCATGATTATAGGTAACATTACATGTTCTACATATAATACATATCTCAAAGGTATATCTCCAATATAATGTTTTTCACTGTTATAAATAATGTTATATGTCTCAAGTACCTTTGATTAACCTGCAGTGGGAGTAATCCCATTGCGGTAAGGGTTTTCTATTCTTCACAGGCGCATTTATGATTTATTTCTATTTTTACGAGTTGTAGTCGCTCTTAGATATTCGAGGTGGGAGGGGGATGTTACAATGCCTGCGCACATCTTTTGATTGTTGACTACAATCATGACTTAGATGTGATTTACACCATTGGACAACCTCTGAAGTTGAATGGAATCGTCTAGAAGAATGATTCATTTTCCATCTTCGAAGTGCTATTTTTACGCATGCTCCTGCACCATCATGTTCACCTTTTCCATGTCCAGTTTCAAAGAAATTCCAGTGATGTTTAATGTCCAGTGCTTTATGAAGACGACATAATCAAAAAAATGATCATGAAGATTTAAATTGTCCCACACATCCGTCCGACTATATCCAATGTTAATTGAATTTAACTTCACGCCTTTTTAGTGAATCATAGAATTTTTTTTCAATACAATGTTGAACAAAATGTGTATCGTGTGTAAGATCATCGTTGATATAAAAGTGATATTCTTTAATCACATCTCGATTGTCACACATGCTTTTAATGCCATCAACATCTTGTTGAGAATGTCTATATAAAACATGGACAAATATCCAAACTTGGTTAGAATGATAGTATTCACTTTGAATCTCTTTTTGTGCAGCAAATGTGTAGTTTTCTGCAAAATCAACCACAGAAAAAATTGTTTTGGCTAGAAATGTTTCATGGGAATGTTTGAATTGAAGGTATTGCCATCGTGCTCTGTGTGAATGCTTGGTGTATTTATAAATTTCACTTTCAAATTTCTTGAGAAAATATGTTACACATATTTTATCTTCTCGCAAATCAATTCTTTTGGAATGCGCATCACTAGAACTTGTAGAATAATTGTTGTATTCGTATCTTCTCCAATCAACGGTTACATTTGAAAGCGATTGATCATTATCGATAGGGTATTTATTGAGGAATAAAACAAGATTTCCACAATGATGACAATGTTTTTCATTGACACATTTCTTATTATAAAATACTTCATCGTGATTTCTCTCACATAGAGTTTGAGATATGAATTCACGTATTGTGGTCGGAGGTGGTGAATTTGTCCAAAAGATTTTACCAAATTCAAGAAACGTGTCGTAACAAAATTGATATTTCACATGATAACAACAACAACATGTGTCGCGTATAGTAATAGGTCTAACATACCATGGTTTTTGTTGTACAAATGTAGTGATTGACATATTAATTCCACAATGATCCTCCTTGAATTTATTGAAGAATTGTACTTGTGTCATTTCCAATATATGTTTTGGATGGCTTTCATATACATTTTGTGATACTCTTTGTCGTATCACATCCCTTGAATTTGGTGAAACTCAAGCATGTTCCAACCAATATTTCTGTACAATATCTTTAACACTTTCTCTCATTCTATCTTTGTAAGGTTGTCTACAAATAATTTCCCAGCAATAAAGTTCATCATTTTCATCTATTTGCATTCTGAATTTGTTATGTTTGTATAATGTCTTTCTTGAGGTTCCAATTGCTTGTGTCAGTTGTATTGTCAAACGTTTTTGTCTAGTACTAGCTGAAACAATTGTTGTCTGAATTGCTCTACGTGCAGCACTGGTATCTTTCTTTCTGGATTTTCCAAATATTGTTATTGCATCACCTATATTTTCTATCACATTATGTTTCAATTTCGACTCTTTTGCCGCCTTGTGAATACCCAATAATGACATAGCACATTCTAACTTCTTGGACACTAATAAACATCTCAAAATTTGTGCTTGTCCTGCTATTGAACAATCCTTGAGAATATCCTAATATATATATGTAGCACGATGTCATGCAACATGTATGGGTAATTTTTCTCCATATTTGTCGCAATCAATGTCTTATAACATTTCATCATCAATGGTGAAAGTACATATACATCAAGTTAAATTTAATTTAACATGTGTCCAAAAATACAATTCATTATAAAAAATGAATTTGGAAAATACATGATATATACATACCAGGTCCAATTTATAGATCTTGATTTTGATCTTCAATATTGACTTCATCAACATTAACATGTAAATCACTATTTACATCTTCAACAATGGTCTCTTCAACTTACATTTATTCTTCTTTTACCCTATTTTCAATTTCCATTTCATCAACTGTGTCATGTAAATCTATTCTTATATCTTCAATTCTTTCTTCTATTTCTGCAACCCTTTCTCTCTTGGCTCTATTTTTGAGTTTTTGTTTTTCCCTATTAACATCGTCATCACGTTTACGATCATTTTTTTTTTACGGTTTCTCTTATTTCCCATGATGGTTTAATCTCCTTTGCAAAAACTCTTGGAAAAAAATAAGAACATCTTGTAAAAAAATCTTCTTTGTAAAACCATTGGAAAAAACAATCCTCTTTGAAAAAAAACATTCTTTGAAAAAACAACTTATAAAAATATTTTGGGAAAAAAAACTCCTTTGCAAAAATAACTTGCAAAAAAACTCTTTAGAAAAACCCATTGCAAAGAAATAACCTATTTTGCAAAAATACATTGGAAAAAAATCTTTGAAAAAACCCCTTGCAAAGAAATAACTCCTTTGCAAAAATACTTTAGAATACAAAATCTTGTGCAAAAGTGCCTTGGAAAAAAACTCTTTGAATGTACCTCTTGGAAAGAAATAAGAAGAAAAATACATTTTTGCAAAAAAAACTCTTTGGAAAAACCCATTGCAAAGAAATAACATACTTTGCAAAAATACCTTGGAAAAAAAATTCTATGAAAAAACCCCTTGCAAAGAAATAGCTCCTTTGAAAAAATACTTTAGAACACAAAATATTTCGAAAAAGTGCTTTGGGGAAAAACTCTTTGAATGCACCCCTTGGAAATAAATAAGAAGAAAAATACATTGTAAAAAAAATCCTTTGGCAAAAGAAATCTCTTCTGAAAACCCCTTCAAAAATATTTTTACTTATACGAAATGAAAAGGTGCGAAAATAATGAGTCTCTTTCGTTTTACTTATATGAATATAGATAACGTATTTTTTTTCTTCGGCCGACGAAATTTTTTTTGCGTTTAGTTTTTTGGCCGAACAACCTTTGTTGTAACGGTTCCGTAACGGAAAAACATTATTCGGCTGAAGCATTGTTCGACCGAACAACCTTTGAGACCTGAAACCTGCACAGTTTTTAGGTTTCTCCATTTTGGGAAGGTAAAATGGATGCCTTACACTACAAATCAACTGTCGAACTTGATACCATTAGTTTCATCATTAAATCTACTTTCTGTAGGTATAGATTTTGTTGTATATAGGTGAGATTTGATATTTTTAATTTTTTTTGTTTCTTAAGATATGTCGAGTTTCGTTTTATCTCTTTCAAAATGCGGTGAAATGAAAAATATATAACTTTAAAAATACACCACCTAGAAAATTGAAACAAATATGGTGTGGTTAATTGGAGTGTCTCCTTCAAAAGGGCATTCGTAGATTTTTGAGTTTTATAGTCAATTGAGAGAAAAGTGTCACAACCAAAAACATGTTGAAAATCGACAAGGTTTCCCCATTGATCAAATTCAAAAAAATATTATAATTAGTGTATAGATCCATTGGTTACAAACTTATAGTCATCGCAATAGTATATTGTGTGTAGATTGTCGTAGAATATTTTGTTTTTGCAAAATACAAGTTTAACAATTGTTTTAGGGGCACAACCAAACATGACTATTTTTTAGTCCTTTCATTTTATAAGGATACACTGTCAAACATTTGCCAAAACGACATATCAAATCTCAATAAAAAAATTTGAAAAAATTATGGATAGAAAACTAACATAATTCTCTAAAAATTTTGTTTTTACTTAAAAGTGAAATTATAAACAAAAATATCACTTTCGTTCGCCCAAAATTGAAAAAAATGAAAAAATCAGATTTATTTCTCATAAGACCCCCCAAAATAGACACCTAGCTTCATGGATTCACCCTTATCACTACGTAAATTCAAGTGGAATACTATTCCCAATTTTCATTATGGTCAATAGTGCTACTCTAAACTATCCGTAAGAATTTTATTTGTCTCATACAATACATTTACGAATAGTTCTAGTCAAAAATCTGAATATAAAAGATTCGGTTATGAAAAGAATATATTCAAAAGTTTTTCCTCTATTTATATCATTGATGTATTGAATGTTTACTTCGTTGTGGTAATGACTAAATTCTATTTACCTTATCAATCACGCATTCTTGTTTTTTTTATCTGAAAACTATATATATATACACGCACATTATGTCCATTTTTTGCAAGCGCCATGTAAACAAATTAGAAAGTATATCTATATAAAAATCTAAAATGTAGAATATTTAAAATACTTCTAAATAAATTATAAAAATCATTTATAAAATTACATATAATCCTTAAAATAATAAAATTATCTTTTTTTCATTTTTTTATATGTAAACATTTATTTTTTAAATACATTTAAAACCTTCATAATTATTCAATAATATTTTTTCCTTTTCTATATGTGACTATTTAAAAAAAATGCATTCAAAATCCTGTGTAATTATTCAATTTTTTTTTTCTCCACGGTTAAAAAGCACAACTCATCTTCACAGGAGATAGTGAGAGGTTCTCCAAAGAATATCTCTTAGTGATTTAGCATGCCCAAAGCATCGAAAAAGTTTATTAAATAATAAACAGAATTTCGAATGTATTTTAAAAAATAGAATGCTTTTTCACGGAAAACATATATTTTAAAAATAAAAATTACAATTTGTTTTCATTCCTTGGAGTCCCTTCGCCTCGCAGGGTTTAGGACGAGCTGGTAACTCCATGAGTCCAGGTTTTGAATCTCCATATATCTTTCTTTTTTGTTTAACATTTACTTTTCCTGCATGAATTTACAGTTGGGAGGTCTCTAATGCCTGGCTAATTCTAATGAGCTAATTATATTGGTATTTTCGTATTGATGCACATGGTTTAAACATCCTGATGATGTTTTATCCATTTTACTCTATGTGTGTTGATATTGATGGTAAGGGTAATAGAGTTTGTTTTCATTATTTGGAGTCCCTTCTCCTCGTAGGGTTTAGGATCAGTTGGTAACTCCATGAGTCCACGTTTTGAATGTCCCTGTATCTTTCTTTGGCCCTTTTTTCCTTGTAACTCACGAAATATAGGGAATCGAAAATTGAGATGCCAACAAATTATTTCAACAAAAACCCGAGTCTCCCGTTTTCGATATCCAAAATATCAGAAATCGAAAATCTGGGATACCCCAAATAACCTTAACAAAAACTGGAATTTCCGGTTTCCGATACCCGAAAATCGAAAATCGAAAATAGAAAATGGGCAATCTTTAAATAATAAAAAATATTTTTATAAAATGAAATGACAAACAACCTATTATTTAATATATATATTGACCAATTAAATAATTTACTTCGACCACCCACTTAAATCATACTTTTTTTTAATTATAGTTTGAGTATACAAAGTGCTACTCTTTTTTACTAAATTTTGTGTCAATTATAATTATATATCGTAATTTCTTTTCTTTTCTTTTCAAAATCATTTATATTCTACTATGTTATATATCTTAATTTCTTTTCAAAAATCATTTATTTTCTACTATGCAAGTTTTTTACACCTTATATATTATACTATTAATCAAATAATCATCATCATTTACATAATCCATAAATAATTAACTAAATTTTTATCCTTCATAATGCTTAACATTTTTTTCAATGCAGTTCATATTGAACTTTTATCTTTCATAATGCTTAACATGAGAAGAGTTGCTAAGACCCATATATATCTATTCATAGCCACTTACAACTCAACTCTTAACCACTTGAACCACTCATCCAACTATTCTTAATATTTAAAAAACACTATACACTATAAATACATCTATAAAATTTTATCTTTATAAAAAAAAATTCTCCTCCTCCACCTGATATTTATGATCAATTATAACAAAATCTCATTTTTTATGATTTACTTCATACTTATTCTTAGTAATACACAATAAAACTCTTTCTTAACATAATACTATTTTAAAAATTTATAAACATTTCATAGATTATTCATTTAAAAAGTAATTTAAGTGGATAACCAAAGTTCCCTTTAAACATGCTCTTAAATGGAAAATTGTGCACGTTCTTTACTAGAAATAACTTCTTTAATAACCATTGCAAAGTTGCCATATTAACATAGTTTTTTTTTTACAAAGATTTATTTAAAGATCATATGTAAGTTAGGGCTATGGGTAGCCATTCTAAGACATGATCCCAATATCTTATGCTTACAACTCACAACTCTCTTGAGCCAACCCATTGAGCTATTCTTAACATTTAAAACACACTATACACCATAATTACATCTATACAATTTTATCTTTATAAAATAATTTATTTCATCCTTCACCAAATATTTGGTATAACAAAATCTCATATGCTATGATTTACTTCATACTTACTATAAATTATAACAAAATCTCATATGTTATCATTTACTTTATACTTATTCTTATTAATACATAATAAAATTTATAAACATTATATATATTATTTATTTAAAAACTAATTTAAGTCGATAACCAAAGTTGCCTTTAAACATGCTTTTAAATGGAAAATTGAGCACATTTTAAATGGGACTAGGCATCAGGATACACAGGGTAAAGTATTGAGGGACTCTGTTAACAAAAATTGTTTTCGATCAATAAATATTACCGGTCGAGCTGTAAAGATTTTGATTTGTTTGATGAAGGATGTAAAGACTGAAATCTTTAAAATTGTTTGCGATTCTGCTAAGCAAATGTTGGGAATTTTTCTCAGTCTAGATATAGATATATGAAGGTTTCTGCTCAGTTGGTTGTCTAAAATTTTCTCTCATAAGGTGAATAACTCAGTCACCGTAGATTGGCATTAACGTTTTATAATTTCAACAAAGTATTCCACCGTGATGATTTTGTATTGTACAAAACTTTTTGCGCAAGTTTACAAAATATGAAAAGGATTGTTCCATGAATTTTGTTTGGAGTTTCTAAGTATGCGGTGAGAATACAATTATGTAACCCTTAGGTTTTCAATTTGTAGAAGGTTTTATAAAATATTCTTACTGATATACTTCTCTTTCTTACTGTGGGTGAGGGAATACCATCCATACAACGACAGTTTGGTTTGGGTTCCTATTGGCATAGTTTGAATTCTTTTTATGAAACTTTATAATGTTCAGTTTAGAAAACGTGTGTTCGAGCAGTTCTGAGTTATGGGAGTTATAGCTCAAACCCTTGAGCAAATTCTCCCACGTATGCATTGAATTCGTAAGTTTGTAACTCAGCTTCAACGAAAAAGTAATGGGTTAAGAGATTTTCGTATCAATTGTTGCAAGATTAACGCGTAGAACTGGGCGAGCAATACTCTGCATGCAGTAGAGTATTTAATGCAGCAGAGTATTTAATGCGACGAGGTGCCGTCCGATCGCTCTTTGGAACGTATCCTAGGGACAATGTGACCGCCGTCGCATTAAATACTCTGCTGCATGCAGAGTATTGTTTGCCGTAGAATTGGGGATGGAGTTAATTTCCAACAACCTGGTTAAGCTTCGAGCCTCTCAATACCTACATCTAACCAATGACTGGTAAATATTTAACCCTATACTAGAGTTGAAATATTCTTTGGGGTTTCTCCCTTTTTATTTTTTTAAAACAATTCTAATTTTTAATTATTGCTGTGTTTGGGTACAAACTACTGGTTTGGACCATTCCATGGCCTCAATGCTTTAGGTATTGGACACAAATCTGATCTTGTTGAATGTCATGAGTTTTTTTTAGCTGGTTAATGTAAAACCAACACTTTCTAAGCTTCAAAATCGAACTGATATTGAATCACAAACGCTACCCCTGGGACTGCCAAATGTTATGGATTTCAAAATCACAGACACCTAGCCCCGAGACTGCCAAATGCTATGGATTTCAAAATCACAGATGCCTAGCCTCCATGGGTACAATTTTCAACTAAATGGATCTGCCGTCTCTGTGTTGCAATCTCAGTGGGGTTAATCAGAGTAGTAGAAATACAATTTTGTCAGTATGGATTTGACATCTTACGGACCATGTTTAAGCATTTAATCATTCAACCAGATAGTATATCACGTGGTCATCTGTGAAATCTACGAAATGTAGATCACGTGGTCACTCAAAAGGAGCGGTCCGAGAGATGGGAAATTTGCTAGAGAAAAAGTGTTGGGGTTTCTTTGTTAGAAATTTCAGACCACAAACCCATTTCAGATCCTCATTCTTGTTCATAATTTATAACGTTCCTTGTAAAATTTATCGAGTCTACAAACCGTTTTTCGCAACTTCATTTACATATTTTAACTTCTCTTGAATGCTACAAAGTAACATTAAAAGCTGTAAACTAATAATGCATGACAAAAAATTTACAAAAGTGGTAAATTTTCGAAAAGTCAATGTTTATGAATGTTAAATAATATTGTTTCATGTTCATAAGTTCATCATGATTATGAATATTTTAAAATGACCCTTTTTCCAATTGAGAACCCGGATCTCACAAATATTTAAACTAGGATATTTTTCCATACAAATGACAAAATATGCTTTTTTGCCAACACAAATATTAGTTATTTTATGAAAAGAAATTATTTTGTTTCTTCATGGGATTTCACCCATTCTCTGGATTTAGTTTTTTCCATTCTCTGGCTTTAGTTTTGTGTGCAATCTTATCTTCCACTGAATATATCACAGACTCGAAATCCTTGGGAAGGAGCTCCAAGGATCAGATGGATCTCAATCGCGAACCATTGCATGCTCTTGTCATTCCATATCCAATGCAGGGTCACATGACTCCCATGATGCAGTTTGCAAAAAATCTTGCTTCCAAAGGTCTCATTGTTACCTTTGTTACCACACATCACAGGAACCATGAAAAGCAGTGATACTAATAAGTCTGAATTCGTCTCACGTTGCTTCATCTCCATTTCCATGATCTTCTTGAGAAATTAAGTAAATGTCCGCAAGATTTAACTATAACAAGTATCCATTGCAATGATGGAGAAATAACCAATATGTAATAGGACACTAAAGCCGGTTTGGAAAAAAATATACACTATCGTACACTAATTTCAAATTCATGCATCTTAATATGATGCAAATTTTATAATCAAACAAGTAAATTTTGTTTATCATTACGCTCAGAGCCAAATATGGAAGAGAGGACTAACATACCATTGCATACACTAGTGCACCAGACGACATGATTCTGTATTTCATCTCAGCTTCATTGGGTCTCAATATGGAGTGTCTGTATTTCATCTCAGCTTCACTGGGTTTCAATATGGATCACACAAAGTCCACACCCATGCCTCTGTCACATGACATAGTGGCTCGAGTTCTTCCTCGTGACTATGTGTGGACTAAAACCTATGGTAATCTCTTACCCTTCTCATAATTAAAAAGGTGTAATGGTTATAATTATTTGAATCGTTTTTTTTTTCACATTTCGGATCTCGATTAATTTTATATTTTGTTATATTTAAACAATTTTATTATGGAAAACATTATTTATGCATAAATAGGATGCCTATGTTCAATTACACAATGTATGTTGCAGCACATCTCTGCTTTGTTATTTTTCTCTAATTTACAACAAGACAATATGCTCAACAATCTTAATAACACAATCTAATGTCTTATCTTAACAGAGCCAATTTAATCTAATGTCTTATCTTAACACAACCGATTTAGATCATTTGTCTCCATCTTATAATCTTATAATATGCAAGTTTGCCAATAATTAATTTAAAGTGATTTTATAAATGAACATAAAACTATTTATAATAAGCTCCAAGTGATTTGATCTTGCCAAACAAAACCCAATTGTTTTGATGGCCAGTGGCATTCCGCCGCATTTGTTTACAATGTATATATAAGTTAACTTTCTAATTTCCATAAATGTTTGATATCAAATGTATATTAAACACTATTAACTTAAATACTTAGCCATAGCTGATTCATGAGGAACACCACTAAATAAATCCTCAATTGTCATTTTCGATTTTCGTTTTTCGGGTATCGAAAACCGAAAATTCCAGTTTTTGTTAAGGTTATTTGGGGTATCCGCGATTTTCGATATTTCAGATATTGAAAACCGGAGACTTGGATTTTTGTTAAAATAATTTTTTGGCTTCCCAATTTTCGATTCCCGATATTTCAGATATCGAAAACCAGAAACATCGGTTTTTTTAATTTATAATGTTGATTCATTTCTCGAATTTCCGATATTTCGGATCTCGGATATCGAAAATATCGTTTTTTTTTTTAATTTTAATAACTTTATATGAACCAATATTAATACAATAGTTATTTTCCACTTCTACTCTTTATTATTTTATTTATATCTTCTTAATATTTTATTTATTTACACAAATATATTCTTAACAATTATTTTATTTATTTGTATCTTCTTAACAATTATTTTATTTATATCCGATTAATATTCACACAAATAATTATAGATAAATTTTATTTAATTTTTTTTTATTTCTCTCATCACAACATTTACACAAATAATTATGATTAAACAATATGAACAATAAAATATGCATGTCTTCGTTTTAATCATAAGAGTCGTTCAAATAAATAATATAAATCCTCAAGTGAACCAAATAATTATAATTAAACAATATGAATAATAAAATATGCATGCCTTCGTTTTAATCATAAGAGTCGTTCAAATAAACAATATAAATCCTCAAGTGAGCCAAAAATATCTCTTAAATTTGACAATACACTTTGGAGCAAAAAAGTATGAGTTTTTTAAATTTCGGATCTTTGTTTTGATTGAACCTCGGTTTGAATTAGGTAATATCAACCAATGAAATAACAATAGAAAATACACCGAAATCAACGAGAACAATAAATTTAAGCAACAAAGAACATATTATGTTCTTGAATGTGATTAAATGAAAAAAAAACATTGGAATAAAAATAAATTATATTAATATATACATGTATTTAATAAATCAATTTAAAAATGCATGATAGTCAAAAAAATAATATTCAAATACATTTTAAATATCAACGAGAACAATAAATTTAAACAACAAAGAACAAAGTTCTTGAACGTGATTAAATGAAAAAAACACTGAAATAAAAATAAATTAAAGTAATATATAGGCGTATTTAATAAATCAATTAAAAAATGCATGATAGTTAAATAAATAATATTAAAATACATTTTAATTAAGACATTTATTTAAAAATGTATTTTAGTTCAAATGTATTTATAGAAAGTGGATGAAAAAAAATCAAAGTTTCGATTTGCGCCTTCAGCAATGCGGAAATCAGAAATCGTGAAATAAGATAAAAAAATGAGACAAAGACTTTTCCAATTTCCCGAAATCTAAAACAATACACTTGGGAGAAAAAATGGTATGCCTTTTTTAATTTAAGATCTTTGATTTGTTTCAACCTCGGTTAAGTTAGGTAATATCGATCATCGAAAGAACAATAGAAAATACACTGAATTCAACGAGAACAATAAATTTAAACATCAAAGAACATATTATGTTCTCGAACATGATTAAATGAAAAAAATCAATGGAATAAAAATAAATTATAGTAATATATACGGGTATTTAATAAATCAATTTAATGGGTGGTCCAAGTAAATTATTTAATTGGTCAATATATATATTAAATAATAGGTTGTTTATCACTTCATTTTATAAATATGTTCTCAAAATTTAAATTATATGTAAATATTATTTAAAGATTGTCGATTTCCTATTTTCGATTTTCGAGTATCGAAAACCGGAAATTCTAGTTTTTGTTAACTCGGGTTTTTGTTGAAATAATTTTCTAGCTTCTAGATTTCAAATTCCCCATATTTTGGATATCGAAAACCAGAAACATTGGTCTTTTATTTATAATGTTGATTCATTTCTCTGATTTTCGATATTTCGGATTCCGGATATTGGGAATATCTTTTTTTATTTTAATAACCTTATATGAGTAGTTATTAATACAATAGTTCTTTTCCACTTCTACTCTTCATTATTTTATTTATATCCTCTTAACATTTTATTTATTTACACAAATATCGTCTTAACATTTTATTTATTTACACAAATATCCTCTTAACAATCATTCTATTTATTTGTATCTTCTTAACAATTATTTTATTTATATCCTATTAACATTTACACAAATAATTATAGATAAATTATTCTTTAAAAAAAATATTTTATTTCTCTCATCTCAACATTTACATAAATAATTATAATTAAACAATATGAATAATAAAATATGAATACCTTCGTTTTGTACGTCAAAGTTATTATGTTAGAAATTTGCATGAAAACTATTTTAAAATTTCAAATAATAAATTTTCGAGTGACATGAGATAAAATCAAAATGCCTTTTAGGTAAGAGCTCAAATATAATTTGACT
>LPNX010440802.1:19254-74714 GCA_001517045.1 Pseudotsuga menziesii | reverse complement strand
GGGGGGGGGGGGGAGAGGGAGAGAGATGGGGGGAGAGGAGTGAGGAGAGAGGGAGAGAGAGAGGGGCGAGGAGTCAATTGACAATTTTTTTCATTAGATTTCGATAATGACATTGTAGAAGACTGAAAGCAAACAAAATTACTAACTAGAAATGACAATTCCGGTTTCTGATATCCGAAGTATCGAAAATCAGAATTCGGGAAAGAAACCTTCAATTTTATCTAAAGTGAAACTTTCGATTTTCGATACTCAGAAATCAGGAAACTGGGGAAACATCAAGTGTGGCCAATGATGCTCGAAGGAAAAGTAGAGCTACCAAGTCACTAGATGTGTTTTGAGTGATGTGGATAGAAAATGAAAGTATATGAGAACTTTGCAAGTGGACATTAATTAATTTTAATTGAGTTGATAGATAAGCATAAGAGGTAACGAACAATGGAAAAACATTTATAATATGCAAGTTGGACAATAATTAATTTAAAGTGATTTGATAGATGAACATAAAACCATTTATAATAAGCTACAAGTGATTTGATCTTTCCAAATAATCTCCAATTGTTTTGATGGCCAGTGGCAGTCCGCCGCATTTGTTTACAATGTATATTAAACACTGTTAACTTAAATACTTAGCCATAGTTGATTCATGAGGAACACCACTAAATGAATCCTCAAAATTTTAACCCTCTCTTAGTGAGCCCAAATCAAGTGCGACAACTCATTTTTGCAAGGATATTTCAGAAAGTGCACAAATTATTTGGGGGGTTAGTTTTTAGGTAGTTAAAATTTTTAATTTTTTTAATTTTGCTGATGTGAGTTTTCCTACTACGTCAAAAGTTTATAATTTGACTATGTCAAGTCAAACCTAAATAAGTTAGAGGTAGTTTATATGTATATTATTTATATGTATTTACATGTAGACTATTTTTATGTGGCAATACAAATTTATTAAAATTGGGTTCGCGAAAGAAAAATATAGAGATTGGGGTGGAGAGAGAGGATAGGATTTAGGGATAATTAGGGCAATTAAAGAGAAAGAGAGGTATAGGATGTGAGGAGACGAAAAGAAAGAGAGATTGTGGGTGGTAGGTGGTAGGAGAGGGTGATTAGGAAGGAGAGAGAGTGGGGGGAGAGAGAGGCAAAGGGAGAGAGTGAGGGAGAAAGAGGGAGAGAGAAGGGGGAGAGAGGGACGGGCAAAGAGAGAGAGAGAGAGAGAGAGAGAGAGAGAGAGAGAGAATGAAGGAGGGAGGAAGGGGGGAGGAGAGATGCAGGGAGGGAAAGGAGGTGCTATAGAGGGAGAGGGAAAGAGGAAGTGGGAGGGAGAGAGACAGTGAGAGAGGGAGAGAGAGGGAGGGCGGAAGAAGAAGGGGAGCCAGGGAGAGGGAGAGGGAGAGAGAGGGTAGGAGAGAGAGAAAGGGGGGAGAGGGGAGGGGGTGAGGGAGAGAGAGAGAGAGGGGTGACGGGGAGAGGGAGAGAGAGAGGGAGATAGATTAGGGGAGAGGGGGGAGAGAGCGAGGGGAGAGATATATGTTGGTCCTCAGATCAGGGATGTTATTGATGTATTTAGTCATCAATGTCTTGAGAAAAAAACTTAGTTGAAGTCAGGTCAGTAGTACACACAAAAGTATTATTAAAATGTAATTTCCAGTCTCACAAGGTAAGTCATAAAGGTTTAGTTGTGGAAAGACTCAATATGCTTACCCTCTTAGGGAATTTATAGTGTGTTTTAGGGGAAGAGAGGAAGATCATATCAACGGTCAAGATCCGCTCCAAAGTAGATCTACGGTGTGGGAGAAGCAAAGTCCGGAAGCTGAAAAGCGGAGAACGACAACACAAGAAAAATCTAAAGAGAAATTTAAGATTTCCAATATCCGAAGACGAAAAGCAGAAGTCTAGAAGTCGAAAGTTGGAAAGCGAAAAGATAGTTGAAATTTCTAAAGAAAGTTGGATTTACGATTCCTGAAATTGGAAAGCGGAAGTCAGGGAGTTAGAATTCGGACAGCGGAAAGATAGTTGAAAGTTCTAAGGAAAGTTGTATTTTCGATTCTCAAAAATGGAAAGCGGAAGTTGGGAAGTCAAAAGTAGGAAAGCGAAAAGAGAGGCCGAAAGTTCTAAAGAAATTTAAATTTTCGATTCCCAAATCTGGAAATTGAAAGTCGCGAGGTTAGTTGTCAAAAAGCGGAAATATAACTGAAAACTATAAGGAAAGTTGGATTTCCAATTCCTGAATCCGAAAGGTGGAAGCCAGGAGGTAGGAAGTCCGAAATAGAGAAAGAAAGAATAAAGCTAAGAGTTACATGGATTTACACGTAATTTCCAGTCTTCCAATGTAAGTCATTCAGTTGTGGAAAGACTCAATATTTTACCCTCTCGGTGTTCCTTTGCACCTCTTGGTGCAAATGTTGGTTATAATTAAAAAGAATACAATAATCATGATCATTGTGATCAAAATTAAATAAAAAACCTTTTTTCTAATAAATTTGATGAATACCATAGCAGTATAAATTTATATAAAGATGTGCTTCTCATGCTATTGGATCTCTTATTAAGAAGGAGGATAAATGCATTATATTACATATTATATTTAGGCGTGAAGAAATATAATAAGTAAATAAATATAATATCACTATTATAGATAAAAATGTTTGGGGATACAATTGATAAAAATGAGGTTAACAAATATAATAATATAATCAAATAAATAAATTCTTTTATAAAAAAGAAGTTCTTTTTTAAATTTAGCTAGAGAAAAGTCAAAGGTTAAAATTATTTAAATAAATTAAAAAAAGATGGAAAAGTTATTCTATCTATTAATTTAAATATAGTAATTGAAAATGTTCAAATGAGTAATAACGCGTTAATTGGATAATTAATAAATATTGTTTCAGTTTAAAATATAGCTAGAAATACAAGAAAAGAAAAATATATAAGAATAATTAAATATAAAGGAAAAAATGAAAGAAGAGGAAAAAGAGGGAATTAAGAGTTTGACTTAATGAAAGAAATATATAAATTAATTAATGTAACATATCCCAATAACATGTTAGAGAAATGCATATATATAAAAAATAGTCTAGAGGGAGAGAGAGGGAGAGGGGGTGAGGGAGAGAGAGAGAGAGGGGGGTCAGCGGAAGAGGGGGAGAGAGAGAGGGGCGAGGAGAAGAGGGAGAGAGAGAGAGGGAGATAGATAAGGGGAGAGGGGGGAGAGAGAGGGAGAGAGAGGGGCGAGGAGAGAGCAAGGGGAGAGATATATGTTGGTCCTCTGATCAGGGATGTCATTGATGTATTTAGTCATCAATGTATTGAGGAAAAATATTAGTTGAATTCAGGTCAGTAGTACCCACAAAAGTATTATTAAAATGTAATTTCCAGTCTCCCAAGGTAAGTCATAAAGATTTAGTTGTGGAAATACTCAATATGTTTACCCTCTTAGGGACTTTACAGTGTGTTTTAGGGGAAGAGAGGAAGGTCATCTCAACGGTCAAGATCCACTCCGAAGTAGATCGACGGTGTAGGAGAAGCAAAGTCCAGGAGCTGAAAAGCGGAGAACGACAACACAAGGAAAATCTAAAGAGAAATTTAAGATTTTCTATATCCGAAGACGGAAAGCGGAAGTCTAGAAGTCGAAAGTTGGAAAGCAGAAAGATAGTTCAAATTTCTAAAAAAAGTTGGATTTTTTATTCCCGAAATTGGAAAGCGGAAGTCGGGAAGTCAAAATTCGAACATTGGAAAGATAGCTGAAAGTTCTAAGGAAAGTTGGATTTCCGATTCTCGAAAACGGAAAGCAGAAGTTGGGAAGTCGAAAGTAGGAAAGCGGAAAGAGAAGCTGAAATTTCTAAAGAAATTTGGATTTTCAATTTTTGAATCTGTAAATCAAAATTCAGGAGGTCAGTTGTCAAAAAGTGGAAATATAGCTTAAAACTATAAGGAAAATTGGATTTCCAATTTCTTAATCCGAAAGGCAGAAGGCGAGAGCTAGGAAGTCCAAAATAGAGAGGAAGAATAAAGGTAAGCATTACGTGGATTTACGCGTAATTTCTAGTCTCCTAGTGTAAGTCAATCAGTTGTGGAAAGACTCAATATTTTACCATGGATGATTTTAAGGAACCATACTTATTTAAAAGTGTATAAATGTTGGCGAATATTACCAATTCTTAAAACGCCAATTATAAAATGATTGACGATATTTTTCAAAAAAAAATTAATTTCCAAGGATTTTATATCGTTTATATAATAATTTGGCAATTTTTAGGGTGAAAGAAATTTACTCCATCAAAATTCGGTGAAACAGGGCTTCAAAAAATTCAAAATATGGAATGTTTTTTGGGAGAAAAACATGAAAAAATAGCCCACTGGGCTAAAATTCACCCCTAAAATTATCCCTGTACTTTACCCTCTCGGCGTTCCTTTGCACCTCTCAATGCAAATGCTAGTTATAATTAAAAGGAATACAATAATCATGGTCATTGTGATTAAAATTAAATAAAAAACCTTTTTTCTAATAAATTTGATGAATACCACAGCAGTATAAATTTATATAAAGATGTGCTTCTCATGCTATTAGATCTCTTATTAAGAAGGAGGATAAATGCATAAATAAAGATATGGATGGGAGCCATCGCCAAACCAATATGGTATATGGTATTTATATTACATATTATATTTAGGTGTGGAGAAATATAGCAAGTAAATAAATATAATATCACTATTATAGGTAAAAATGTTTGGGGATACAGTTGATAAAAATGAAGTTAACAAATAGAATAATATAATCAAATAAATAAATTCTTTTGTCAAAAACAAGTTTTTTTTTAAATTTCGCTCGAGAAAAGTCAAAGGTTAAAATTATTTACATAAATTAAAAAAAGATGGAAAAGCTATTCTATCTATTAATTTAAATATAGTAATTGAAAAGGTTCAAATGAGTAATAAGGCATTAATTGGATAATTAATAAATATTGTTTCAGTTTAAAATATAGCTAAAAATACAAGAAAAGAAAAATATATAAGAATAACTAAATATAAAGGAAAAAATGAAAGTAGAGTAAAAAGAGGGAATTAAGAGTTCGACTTAATGAAAGAAATATATAAATTAATTAATGTAACATACCCCAATAACATGTTAGAGAAATGCATATATAAAAATAAATAAAAAACTCCATTATAAATCCTTTCACAAGGAATTAGCTATAACCTTTCATAAGAAATAAACTCTTACGCTAACAAAATGAAACAACGTAAAAATCCGAGCGGGAACTACTTATCCAGGTGGAAGGTCATTTTACACTGAAATTGACTTTCTGATTCTTGCCTTCTGCATTCCTCCCTCTCGCTTTTCGCCCTTCGGAAGTTGGGAGTCGGGACTAAAAAGTGCGAAGAACATTTAATGGCTCTTCCGCCTTACGCCTTCCACCCTTCGGAAATCGAGAATCATAAAACATAGGGTGCGACAGAAAATTTGATGGTTCTTCCACCTTCTACCTTCCGCACTTCCACTTTCTTCCCTTCGGAATTCAAAATCGGGAACTTATCATTCAACGGGGCATTTCTACCACGGTTTTGCCTTCCGCACTTCTGCTTTCCGCCCTTAGGAAGTCAGAAATCAGAAAACTTATCATTTGATGAAGTAATTTCCACCACAGTTCCACCTTCCACCTTTCGCACTTCCGATTTCCGCCCTTCAGAATTCGAAAATAAAAAAACTTATCATTCAATGGAGTAATCATTAGGGGAATTTTGAGGTCTAAAATGGGCCTCGAAACAAAAAAAGTACTATCAAAATCAATTTTAAAAGAATCAATCACATTCCAAAGAATAACATCATCTATTATAGTTGAGGTGACATTGCTTAAGTTAAAGGTACTTACTTGTCAATTTCTAAATGGTGGATGTAAACCCATAGTTTACTATACCCATAATGAAAAAAATAGCCATACATTACTTTTGAATATAATATTTATATGCTTAGTACTTTTAAATACTTATAAAATAAATACCTTAAAATAATTTTATATATAATTAATATTTTAATATAAAACCTATTATTAAAAACAAAAATAAAACTTAAAATCAAAATTCTAATGAATATGAATATGGATGTAATTACGTACTTCATATTATTATTATTATATAATATATTATATAATAATATATATTATATAACATATTATATATTATTATACAATATTTATTATATAATATATTATTATATATTATATTATATTATTATACAATATTTATTATATTATATTATAATATATTATATAATAATAAAAATGTGAATCATTCAAACTTCATTTCATGATTTAAATTTTCATTTATAAGTGAGTGTGTTTTGTATGATAAATATGTGGTAGCACTAAATATATATAAAATATTAAATAAGTTATGAGACACTTATAAAATATTATTCAAGTTTTAATTTATGTGTATGTAATATATATATATATATTGGTTATAAAAGAATAGAATATAATATTGTTATAAATAAATAATTTATATATTTATAATAAATAAATGTTGATATAAATTTAAAGTTTAAATTTTAAGTATGTGTAGATTTAACTTTTAGTTAAATTAAACTAAATAATATTAACTATATTTAATTGTATTTAATATTTATTTTAAAAATTTGAATTTATAATTATAAATATAAGTTTAAAATTATTTAATAAATATATTAGTTAAATTGGGTTTATATATATATAAAAACTTTAACTTAAGTTTAGAATTCATAATTAAAGTATTTTATTTTATTTTATTTATTACTACTTTCTTTTAGTACATCTATGTACTAAAGTACTTACATTTCTAGTCATATCTTTGTACTAAAGTGCTTATATTTCTAGTCATATCAAAGATATTTTTATTTTTATTTTTTTTATACATCTTTTCAATTTAACTCAACCATAGTTAGATAAATTGAAGTGCAAGAGGTGAGTTGTAGATAAACCTTCTCCACAAAATGACTAACTCATATTATTTTATTATATCTCTTATGAGGCCCATTTTAGACCTCAAAATTCCCCTAATGTTCCACCACGGTTCCGTCTTCCATCTTCTACACTTTCGCTTTCTGCCATTCGGAAGTCGAAAATCGGGAACTTATCATTCGATGGAGCGTTTCTACCGCGGTTCCGCCTTCTGCCTTCTGCACCTCCGCTTTCCCCCCTTTAGAAGTCAGAAATCGGAAGTCTCAATATCTTTAAGACTTAAATCTTATTTTCCATTTTTCGCTATGCGGATCGCGAAAGTCTTAATAACTTTAGGACTTGAACTTTACCTTTACCTTTCGCTTTCTGCTTTCTGCTATGCGGATCATGGAACATGGAAGTCTTAATAAATTTAACACTTACCCTTTCTTTTCGCTTTTTGCCTTCCACTGCGGGGATCGCGAAATGCATAAATCTTAACATATTTATGTTTTAACTTTTCTTCCCTCTTTCTGCCTTCCGCTATGCGAATTGCGGAATAAGGAAATCTTATTATCCTTATGTTTACACTTTTTCTTTTTGCTTTCTGCCTTTTGCTATGCAGATCGTGGAAGTCTTAACATCTTTAAGACTTTACGTAACCTATATGATTTCCATTGTGTGGATCGTGGATCACGGAAGTCTTAACATATTTAAGACTTTACTTAACCTTTCTGCTCTCCACTTTTCATTATGTGGATCATGGATCACTGATTTTTTACCATTCTTAAGAGTTAACTTTACAATTCCACTTTCCAACTTTCGCTTATCGCCTTCTACTTTGGATTTCAAAAGTTGGGAAAATACAACTTCACTTCAACTTAGATGCATTTTGAATGTTAAACCAGACTTCTGGTCTTCCAGAATTTGAGCAAATGCACTGGGAAAAACCTAGGCAGATGTAGATGCAAAATACCAGAACACTTAACCCCAATAAACCCTACTGGAAATATGTGACAAGCTCTCAACACATTCAGCTCATTCATAAGTAAATAAGCGATTTCTAAACTGTTGAAACTTACAGAGAGAAATAGCAAGTGTAAACAATCTCATTCTTAACTAAAGTATTATCCATGAACTTCACCAACTCCTAAGCATTACTTTCATTAACAGACTTAAGACTATTCTTTATCATTTCATCAATAGGGAAGCAGACATTGGTATACCTATAGACATGTCTTGAAATTATCAATCAAAGGAGTTCATACTGCATACAACCAACACTTTACCGACGTAAATATTTCACCAGTTTTGTTACCATCTTACCAATGCAGGGCATTGTTGATGTATTTGTAACTTTGGAATGTATTCATTTGTATATCTTATGTATTGTACCTCGATGTTTTTTATGGGAAGTGTCTGTAATGTATTTGATTCATGTCATGCCCCGATGTTCCTATCGAGAGATTAAATAATGTAAACATGTCATGTAAAGTCATTGTGGTTAACCCTCCTATTGATCAACGATTGAAGTCCCCATAATTGTGGGGCACTAAGGTTATTAGACTCTCCTAGAGAAGTCGCCCTAGGTGAGTTAATATAAGTCGGGTCATTAGTACCCCAGTTGTAGTTACTTGATCCTACATAACTAAGTTAGGATTACTCGATCCTACATAACAGAGTTACATTAGAGGAAATTTCAACTCAAAATGGGCCTTTTAACTTTAACTCAAATTCCATGTCATCATGTGTTAGCCAATGAGATTGCTTTAAATTTGAAATACCGTATAGGTCTTAAACATTTTTTTAATATAAATTTGGGGATAGGTATCATAAAAAGAACTACTTTTTTTGTTTGTATTTTCGACATATCTCCCCGTGTTTTTCCTCAAATTTTGATCGGGAGAGCTCGTTGGATGCGGAATTAAATTCTGCATCCAACAGGTACCCACTCGGCATACTTTGACGGACCCTGCTACCACAAAAACAAGAAATACATAAAAAACGTGATAATGATGACGGGCCCCGCTACCCCAAAAACAAGAAATATATGAAAAAACGTGATGATGACATCATCATCACGTTTTTTCAAGTATTTCTTGTTTTTGGGGTAGCAGCGTCTATTAAAAGTATGCCAAGTGGGTACTCGTTGGATGCAGAATTTAATTACGCATCCAACGAGCTCTCCCAATCAAAATTTGAGTAAAAACATGGGGAGATATGTCAAAAATACAAACCAAAAAGTAGTTTTTTCTTTTCTTCCTCCAAAATTAATAAATATTATTTTATTATTTTAACTATTATTTTATTAATTTTTTTTAGGAGGCCCATTTTGAGTTGAAATTTCATCTAGTGAAGGTTATGTGAATGAAAGAACATAAATAGAGAGTGAGACTCTCTATTTATTACACACACACTCACTCATTGGGGCGCATGAGTGAGAGAAGAAGCTAGGATCAAAGAAAGAGACTACTACTATCGGGAGATCATTTTATTGTTTTGGGTTTTACTTTTGGTGCTGATTCTATCTTAGAGGAAGTTGTGGGGTTTTCTCCTTTATGGTTTCTTCGAGGAAAATCTTTGTGTCCATTGTCTTTTATGTTTGATTGTTATGCTTGTTATTCTCTCAGTTAAAGATCCTAAGATAATGCTAGCTTGAATGATAAAAATCTAACATGGTATCAGAGCTAACATGAGAAGAAGAAACTGTGCAGCTGTAGAAGCTAGGGCTTCTTAATTTTTGGGTCTCACTCCATAATCCATCAGCAAAAGTATGCTAGGCTGACTCTCCATTGAAGGGCGCATCTTTCTGTCGAAGCAAAATTCGATTTCGGGCATTTTCAGTTTTTGGTGCAGAAAATTAGGGATTTTTACATAAGAAATTTTTTTGAGTGAGCCTAGCATAGGATTTCTCTCATCAAAATTGAATTATAAGGACTTGGGTTGATATTTTTGGTTGGGTGTAACTCCAGGAAAGTCAAACCCTAGTTTGACCCCGGGCTGGAAAAACCCTAAACACTAAAACTAATAAGTTTTGGTAAATTCGCTATATCTCAGGATTATAGAAGTCTCAGGGGCCAAAACTTTCATAGGTCGAAGATAAAATCCTGATGTACACTGTGTCCAAGTTTCAGCCTCAGATTCACTATATTCTAGGATATATGATTCCTCCAAGTTAGGGTTCCAGCCTCTTCCAGGAATCATCCCTAAATAGGACACCTGGGGAGAATTGCTATATCTCGGGCTACGAAGGTCCAAATGAAATTTCTCAAGATGTTCCAGAAAGGGAACAGACTATAAGTTCTATGGTAGAAGTTTCAGACACCTAATATGAAACAGTGGCATGTGGCATTTTTCACAAATTCACTATTTTGAACAGTCATGAAACAGGTCACCTTGGGAAACCTCTCATAAGTCCAAATTGGTGAAACCTATGGTGTTGGAACAAGGATAGGGGAAGATACCTCATTGTGATGTTTTATACATAGAGGATTAGTAATTATGGAGATACCATATAAACAATATCAGACATTTATGTAGAATAAATTGAAAAACTAGGGCTTCCTGTTCCGGGAACTTCCCTCCACTGTTTTCAGAAAAGGAGTACATTTGACAACTCACCTTGAAGAGTTTTATATTTTTATCCAATTATATCTAAAATATTCCAATTTTTGAAAATTAGGGTTTCTCTAACAAACCCTAGATCATCCAGCTCCGGAACGAGGACGAACACCTCAAATCGGTAAGATCTAATCTTTTGCTATTTTCATTTGAGGTTCTCGTTTCCAAGTGATGTATCACATCAGCTTGATGATAAGCTTGGTGAAGCTGACAACTTCAAAGCATGGAATTATATGATCTCTCTGAAGAAAATGAATTGGACACCTACATAAGTAGATATGCTCCAGTTCCAGAGGGAGATGAGGCTAAAAGCCTTACACCAAGAACTTGGTCAAGGCCAAGAAGATAATTGCTGATTAAATCACGGATCACCTTATACTACAAGTTTCTTCCATAAAGACACTAAAAGATATGTTTGATTCCTTGACCAAGCTATTTGAAGGGAAGAACATAAATCGGAATATGACTTTGAGAAAACAGTTGAAGAATGTGAAGATCCAGAATGTAGAGATCATACAGTCATACTTTACGAGGGTCTCTCAAAGAAAAACTTGTAGTGGTAGAAGAAGAAGTGGAGAATGCAGAAGTGGTGATAGCCATCTTGAATGGCCTCCCAGGATCATGAGATTCATTCATGCGAGGAATGTGTGCAAGAAAGAAGTGATTACTTTGAGCAGACTTTGGGAAAAAGAAGAAGCTCGACTCATAATAAGAGAAGAGAAGATGGGAGCAACTAAATATCAAGCTCTCACCATCCAAAGAAGATCCCTCAAGCGATGAAGAATATGAAGGACTCAACTCTTGAAGAATCTCTTATCCATCTTAGCATTTGGATAAGAAATAATGAATGAAGAAGATGATGAAGCCGAAGGCTCAAGAAGGAGTCTACCCACGAAACAAATAAAGATAAGTATTCAATTGTCATTTCATGATATTGTTTTGTTATGATTTTGTTTATATTCAGTTGATGTATTATGCATGATAGAATGTTTGCATTAATGTCATTATACTACTAATATGCATGTAATAGGTAAGTAGCTCATGGTTCTATACAAATCTCCATTGCTACTTATCTAGAATGAAACCTCTTTGCTGACATATTGGATTAGTGCACAATCTCAATTTTGTCCTGGTAGAGATGGAAGGCATCTAGAAATTTTTCGTGAGATATGAATGAATGTTGTATTGGCTAAAATAGTTGCATAATCATATATCTTGATGCAAGAGAATTTTTCATTATGAATATACCTTATGAAATGTTTCTAACCATACAACTAATGCATTTGACTTGTAGGAAAGATCACGTAAAATAGTCTACAAGCAAAGAAGGATGAGACTTGTTTCGAAGAACAAGTGACGACAGTTCAAGATGAAGAATAATATGACGAATGCAGTGACATCATTGATGTAGAACCTTCCAGCTATGAAAAAGTAACCAAGAAGAAAGGGAAGACCAGTTCAAGAAGAATGATGTCTAGGATGCAGTATCAATACGTGAAGGGAAGTTTGCAGTTCCATCATGAAGTAGATGGAAACATCATGGTATACAAGGCAAGATTCGTAGCACAAGGATTCTCACGAAAAGAGGGCATATACTATGAAGAGACATTTGTATCCAGTGGGAGTTGAGACACATGATAGGCAATATCATGTGTGCAAATGAAACAAGGCCTTGTACGAGCTCAGAAGACACACATGGGATAACACATACATGAGGAGCTTGATGAAGATATGAACCTTTGCTACAAGGTTGAAGATGAAAGTATATAGAGGATGACAAGCTCACAGATGGGTGCAAGAAGAAATTTTGAAAAAGTTCAAGATAGAGGATCTTGGTATCCAGTGATCCTAGATGGATACATAGAGTATTAGTAGCAAAGGAAGCTACTTGTCACTCCGATACAGAATGTTTCAGTGCATAGAGTACGAAAGATAGAGGGAGAATGATGCTCCACTTAAGAGGGAGTGACTACAGAAGATCCTGAGATTCGACATGGTACAATAGGATGGAAAGCTTACTGATGATTCTAGGCTTTACTGAGAGTAAAGCGGATTCCAACCTTTTCTTCAATGTTGAAGGTGGAATACCAGTGATTCTCCTCTTATATGTCGATGACTTGTCCCTGACATAAAAGAGGAACTCATTAAAGGAGACTTGTTGCCAAGTTCGAGATGAAGGACTTGGATATGATGCACTACTTTCTAGGCATGGAGGTGTGGTAGAATGCAGATGGAATTTCCCTGGGACAAGGGAAGTATGCGGTATAGATCTTGAAGAGATTCAGGATGATGGATTGCAAGGCCATGACCACACCTATGGCATTGAACCTAAAGCTATTAGTGATGCTTCATCAGAAGTGGTTGATGCCACGATGTATCGTCAGATGATTTGATCCTTGATGTACCTAACGAATACGAGACTAGATATTTGTGTTGCTGTGAACACATTGAGACATGTTCACCTAATGGTTGTAAAGCATGCAGTGAGGTACCTAAAGGGTAGAGTTGATTATGGGCTCAAGTATAAGGTTGATCAGAATATTAACCTGGAAGGTTATGTTGATTCAGATTGGGCAGGCAGTGCCATCGATAGAAAGAGCACCTTAGGGTGTTGCTTCAGTATGGGATCAGGTGTGATCTCTTGGTTTAGCAGGAAGCAGTCCTACATGGCACTAAGTACAGCTGAAGCAGATTATGTCTTAGCTTGTTCAGCTAGTTGTGAGGTAGTATGGTTGAGGAAGCTACTGTCTGATTTGTTTGATCTCCAGTTAGATGCTACTTGTATATATTGTGACAACCAGAGTTGTGTGAAGTTGTCAGAGAACCCAGTGTTCCATGACAAGTCAAAGCATATCGAGATCAAATATCACTATATCAGGGATATGGTGCAGAGAGGAGCAGTGAAGCTCTAGTATGTTGTGACAGACGAACATATAGCTGATGTGTTGACCAAGCCATTGGCCAGAGTGAAGTTTGAGTACTTCAGGGAGAAGCTTGGTGTTCTCTAGATCGACGTTCCCTCCAAAGGGAAGTGACGAGTCCGTGAGCCATTCTGACATGATGAGAGGATTGGTTCCTTCCATGGTCAAATGTAAGGGCTGATCCATTCTGTCATGGTGAGAGAATTGGTTCCTTCCATGGCCAGATGTGAGTGTTGATCCATTCCGATGTGACTGTAGGATTGGTTCCTACATGATCAGATATAAGTGTTGAATGCCATTCTCTGAATGGAGGCACCTGGTCAGTTACTAGGAATACTCAGCCTAGAGCTGAGGGCCATCCTGATATGACCGTGGGATGTGTTCTCACATGATCAAATATAAGTGCAGGGCATTCTGATGTGATTGAGGGATGTGTTCCCACATGGTCAGATATAAGTGTTGAAGGCCATTCTCTGGGAGAATGGAGGCACCTAGTCAGTTACCAGGAATCCTCAGCTTGGGGATGAGAGCCATTATGATGTGACTGTGGGATTGGTTCCCACATGATCAGATGCAAGTGCAGATCATTTCCACAGATGATAGTAGGTGTTTCCTATCATGCTGGTGGATGAGAGTGATGTGCCTTTTCATAGATGGTAGTAGGTGTGTCCTACCATGCTGTTGATTGTAAGTGTTGTGCCTTTCCATAGATGATAGTATGTGTGTCCTATCATGCTTGTGGTTATAAGTGCTAAGAATTTCCACAGATGATAGTAGGTGTGTCCTATCATGCTAGTATTTGTGAGTGCTATGCCTTTTCACATATGGTAGTAGGTGTGTCCTACCATGCTGGTGATTGTAAGTGTTGTGCCTTTTCACAGATGATAGTAGGTGTGTCCTATCATGCTGGTAAATGTAAGTGTTGGGCCTTCCTGACATGGTTCTTGGATGTGTTCCTCCCATGGTTAGATGTGAGTGCTAGGCGTGCCTTTTTGACATGGTGTTGGATGTGTTCCTCTCATGGTCAGATGTAACTATTGGGAGAGCCATTCTGACATAGGGTCAAATATAAGCTCTGAAGAAGACCTACATGGAGGATAGGCCTACAACCAACATGAAAAAGGGTTGGCTCTGTAGAACTTCCTATGACAAGAAGAATCAAGAGATAGCACTAGTGACGATGATCCAGCAGTGATGATCCAGATCGAGTGATGATGATCCAGATCGAGTGATGATCCAGATACAGTGATGGTGATCCAGATCAAGATCCAGTGATGATGATCCAAACCTAGATCCAGATGAAGATGACGAGAACTCAAAGATGATCCAGATGATATAGAGAAGAAGACTTGTGTTGATAAATTGTGTCGAGAGAATACCTTCCTAGTTAAGAGGGAGTGTTGATGTATTTGTAACTTCAGAATGTATTCACTCATATATCTTATGTATTGTACCCCGATGTTTATTCCAGGAAGTGTCTGTAATGTATTTGAGTCATGTCATACCCCAATGTTCCTATCGGGAGATTCAATAATGTAAACTTGTCATGTAAAGTCATTGTGGGGAACCCTCCTATTGATCAAGGGTTAGATTCCCCATAGTTATGGGGCACTAGGGTTATTATCTACTCTCCTAGAGAATTCATCCCTAGGTGAGTTAATGTAAGTCGGGTCATTAGTACCCCAGTTATGGTTACTCAAGCCTACATAACAGAGTTAAAGGTTATGTGAAGGAAAGAATATAAATAAAGAGTCAAACTCTCTATTTATTACACACACACTCACTCACTGGGGCGCATGAGTGATAGAGAAGAAGCTGGGATTAGAGAAAGAGACTACTGCTGTCAAGAGATCATCTTATTGTTTTGGGTTTTACTTTTGGCATTGATTCTATCTCATAGGAAGTTGCGGGGTTTTCTCCTTTATGGTTTCCCCGAGGAAAATCTTTGTGTCCATTGTCTCTTATGTTTGACTGATGTTCTTGCTATTCTCTCAATTAAATATCCTAAGATAATGCTAGCTTGAATGATAAAAATATAACAGGCATCAATGTTCAAATGATACTCCCTGCAGAGGTCCATCCAGGTCCAATAAAAATCGGGAAGACAAAACACAACAACATTTCCCAAAACCCTAATCCTTCCAATAACAAGTACCTGTAGCAGATATTAGGACATAGGAAACATATATAAATATGTTCCCGTTCTTAAAACACGGACAACAAAAAGGCTATAAAATGCATTTTTCACACTCCAAGTCTTTAACCTAGCAGTACTAATTTATCCAAGGGATTCTTCATGCGTTGAATCCTTCACGCAGGAAGATATAAGCTACCTAGTACACACTCTCGCTTCAAGATAACAACCATTCTAGCAACAATACATGCCCATTTCTTCAATCACAGGAAACCAACATGTTCCAGATGCAGACAATGATTACATGTTCCAGATATAAACACATGAAACAATAACATCAACCACACTCGAGCACACAACCGGTATCTTGGGGACTTGTTAGCATGTAAGGATTAAATGTTTTAACCTAACATGCACACAAGAACCACTACTAGCAGTGTAAATCCTAACCCTAGTGCACCCTCCCCTGCATGGATAACTATGCCAAGTTAAGTTGCACCCTCCTAGAGATTTGTTCCCTTCACTTCAGTTGAAAAATCTCATGCAAGAGAACTCCTACTTACCTAGGGAACTGCACCCTTTATCATAGTGCATGTTAATCTAAATAAATAAAAACTAAATTAGTATTAAACTCTTGAATTTAGAAAAGCAACTGAAACCAGAAAGAGACTAAAGATGATGAATGCATGCTTTCTCTTCATCTTTATCTCTCCATAAAGACTAGAGTTCCCTCCTCACTATTGCATGGACTACTGAAATAAAACACTCTTCAACTATATAGAACTCTACTGGAAGAAGAAAGAGGGATATGACTAGAATATTATTTAAAACAAGTAAGGAAATAAAATGGATTCATGATCTTGAATAGGATGATCATGGTGAGGAGAAGAGGGAAATGCAGGTTCAGGAACGGATTGTAGAGGCCATGACATCTACAGAGGATTTAGCTAATGACCATTAGCAGTTTGACACTACCTGTGTTGGTTCCAGTGATGGGGATGGGGATGAAGCAAATGTTAAAGAGAAATTTCTTTTCATTGGTGCAAAGAAGTCAGTTGAAGTAACTTTTGAACAACAAGTAGAGGCAATCAATGTCATAGCAGAAGGATCTTGCTTGTTTTGATTCCAGCAGGATGAAGAATTTGTATGATGTTATTAGGGATATTGAAGATCAATTTAAAAGGGCCTATTATTTAAGGAAGGAAGTTTCAAGGATGCTGGAGGTGAGAAAAGTACATTATCATTCAAGCTTCACCGAAATCAAAGGTATTCTTTTCATTTTATTTGTACTATGTTTGATGCTCATATTGCACATTATAATTCTATGAAATTGGATGAAGGTACTAAATGTAATCACTAAGATAGACTTGTTGTTCCAATGAATGTAATCTTTGGGGTTTGAACTGTTTCCTGCTCTGAGATGGACCCTCATTGGGAACATCTGGACACAACCTATCTAGCAAGTTATTTTCCATCACATTCATTATGCATATAGGGGTGCCATGCCTTTTGGGGATTGATCTTATATCTGTTGCAAACTACCCTCTTGTCTACAGCGATAAACTTCAAACTAGTCAAAACCTCACACATGAATGATAGAGAATTTATCATCATTTAAGGACCTATGCAGGAGTAAAGCATACCCAAATTTTTACCAACGATGAAGAATTTATCGAAATTGGTGAATTTATTTCCTTTTATGTAACAATACATAGGCATGTGTGGTAGGGCAATGCATTTCTTGTACTTACCTTCAAAACAACGAGGATACTTAAATGTATTATTATTACAAGTGACCATGGAAACTTGTCAATGCAATATTGAGTTCATGGGCATCATGATTATTCTCCATCTGCTTTCAAATTTTTACTCTATTGCATACAACTAGATTAGAATGCCACAATGTTTTTACATATCTAGGTCTTATGCGCCCACTGATATCTATGAATAATTTCTATGAACTTGCGGGTGATGGTGAACAAGTTCTATTTTAAAGTTTTCTCATTTCTTTACATTAAATTTAACTTAACTTCTAATGTATTGTGTGTCAATGTAGAACATTTTGCAAAGGTTCTCAATGCTATCACTTGGAATTGATCAACATATTCAAGGTCTCCATTATCCAAGTCTAATTGTGCATCCAGTTCAAAGTACCCCATTGATGTTAGTAATGGTTATTTTGTTGAATATTGTAGCATGATTTCTGGCAGCCATGCATCAACATTAGACAAGATGTTGGCATGTGAGAAAAAGCTCTATGAAGAAGCGAAGGTAGAATTTTCACTGGAAATTTGTTTTCTTTTTAGAAGAAAAATTGTATATTTTGATTTACTATCTCCCAACATTTCTAGAGACAAAATTCCATTATGAACCATGATATCTTAGGCAATGAATTGTTTGAAATACACTTTGTCTTTGATGTTTTTAAAATTGTTGCAACATTCATATGGCATTGAACTGGTCAAAGTCATTTTAGGATATATTGCATGGTTTCATGCAGAGAAATGGTACTTCTTGGAAGTGCAAACAATTTAGCTTCAAGAATATTGGAAGGAAAGCTTAGTGTACTATTATTGTGACTTTTAGCCACAGATTGGCATACTATTGAATCTTACTCATTTATAATTGTATGTGCCTATTCATGTTTATCATTCTAGGCCTTATTTTAGGTTGAAAAGTGATGAAGCTTAGGGTTATCAGTGGTGGAGTATAGAAAGAATCATTCTTTCAAGATGATTCAATTGTATGCCCTTCTGTACTCTTATGCATTTCCAGATTATTCCACGTTCTCATGATGGAATTATCCTGTCAAATGGCATTTAGGCTATTAAGGAGAAGGATGACCAAATTACATTTTCCAATATTTCTAGGTCATTTTGCACCCTCTTGAGAAGTCTGCAGCATTTTGAGGTTATTTTACATTTTAAAAACCAAGATACCCCTGCAATCTGAATCTCTCCTTTGAAGATGAATTAATGTCTGTCTATTGTACAAGATGCAAGAATATTTGATTCCCACAGGCTACTAAAATCTAAACTCAATTTTATGGATATACTTTAATATGTGAATAATACTTTCTTTGACTCTGAAGCTCCAAATTCTACGGGTATGAGTCATTGAGGATTTTTTCTTGTGTACATTCAAATTTCATTATTTGATATGGTCAGTTGCTATGATATAGTTAACATAGTTTTGAATAGAATAAATAACCACATCTACTATATCTATTATCAACAAACCAATTCTAAATTCAACATCACATGATGGGGATTTAGGAACAACTAGCTTGGTATGGGGCTTACTTCAGGTTTATCTTAATTACTAAATGATAAGAAGTACATGCACAAATATCTTGGTGTGGGGCCTTACTTCAGGTTTCTATTAATTAGTAAATGAAAAGAAGTACAGTAATTTCATCCCAGTATGAGATTATGTATAATGTCTGTGACATTTCACCCATATTACGTTTCATCAAAAAATGCCAATTCCTTTTGTTTCTTGTTCTGATGTTAACTGTTCTTCTTCTTCCTTGAGGTCCTTGGATGTTTTTTTCCTGATATATTCCATGTTGTTACTTGTTGGTGATTTCTGTAATCTCTCTTTATTCCATCTTCATGTCTCCTCACACCATTTTTCCATATACTAAACTTATAATGACAAACCATCATCAATGTGTATTGCAATTTCAAAATGTTTTATCTTTAACACCACACTCTTTTCTAAATAAAGTGTATTGAATCATACATGTCATGTTAGATTTTCTTTTCTTACACTCAAGTTAGAGGCTCATTTGTGTCATATCGACACATGGATTTCATTGGAAGGAATTTGACAAAATAGCAACTATGGTTGACACTTAAGTTGTGACTACTATTTCAAGGCCAATCTTGACATGCGTTGTAAAAGGATTTAAATCCTTTTAAACCTCAAGCACAATGTACATGGCATGATGTATGATCACTAATTCCAACTTTAGGACTATTGTAATAATGCTTTTCTGAGCTGTGCTAATTTTCATTCAAACCTTGTTTTTATAAACATGGGGTTGTAGGGGCTACTAGGGACTGAAAACTGCGTATAAGAATGTGAATAGCAGATAAATCTATTGGAGCACAGTAAAATTTAATTGGGTTTACCCAAAATGCTTAGTTACTACATACTTCCACTTCTAATTTTTCATTCTGCTTCTCATTTACTTTTGGCATTTGATCAGGAGTAAAGTTGAAGTTTGAATAAACTGATGACCCTTTGTAGTGTATCATGGGTATGTCCACCAAGGGACCAAGTTCCTTCCTCCACTGATTATGATTTATTGAAACATATCTGCAATTTCAAATTAGATGAGGCAACTGCAGTCTACAACATGATGGAGTGGGCTAGAAAAAAATAATGATAGGAAGCTATGTTGTTAAATACTGAGATGTCATCTAGTGAAAAAGTAATACATTTGGGTGTTGATGTAACTGATAGGCAACTTCCTTATAAATACATCAGAATAACATATAGACATTAACAAAATGGAATAAAATAGAACACATGGTAAACACTTGTGTCAATTATTGAAAGTGCTAGAATAATTACGATTTCAATAGTTATAGAATATTACCTGAAACAATTTAAAAAATCAAGTTAGACATTTTCCTACTTGTTCCTAAAAATCAGCGTTACAATCTAAGTGTTTAATGATTGTTATTATGCATTTGTAAGCCTATTTCACTTGTATTTTCTTCTTGCTTTTCTAATTTATATGGCTGTTATGGAAGTTTAGATTTTAGTGTACGGTTTTAGGCTTTTGATATAAGGGAATTAGATAGAGGTTTTAGGGTTTCTATAAGGGTGTTAGTGATGTAGTGATTGATGTGCGTAAAGATGTTTCTTTTCCCTCTTCTACTTTCATCTCTATACCCAATGCTAAGTAACAACTCTTTTTTCTAGGGTTTACCCTCTTGGGTCACCTTTTTTATTGAATATGCTTTCTTTGGCTATTAGTGTTGTAACTTGTCACTGTTGCTCAAGCAATTGGGTTATCGTACACTCCTTTCCACTATTTTCACTTGTATCTCTTTTTTATCTTAACTTTCAGTATTCAATAGTGACCTTGGCACTCCAACATTTTGTTTTTAATTGATTTTATTTTCCTATGCCATTGACCTATTCTTTTGGTCCCCCTGTGGGCATAAATAAAATTAACTTATCTTATTATCTCTAATTTTTTAAGGACTACGGTTCCAATAAGAATGCCTAACTTGTTTGGCTTCATTTGTAATATGGGTTATATTAGTGAGAAGCTAAGTTACCAGGATATAGATACAGATCCGATTCGCTAGATATTTTAAAACGCAGGATACAGATACGACGAGGAAACAAGAAGTCCAAAAAAATATAAAATATTTTTATAATAAATGGTAAAATAGAATGAAGAAAAAAACTATTTAGGAAAAACGAGTAGAACCATAAGTTATTGCCAAAAAAGAGAGTTCATGTATCATAACTGATAATTTGATAAGTTGTGATATTGCTAATTTTAAAAACCATTTCAGCAAAGCACGTGATAATAGTGTTTTTATGAGCCACATCCACATGCCCATATCAGTAGGGTATACTAGTGGTTTTCTTGAATGCTATGGAAAGACTATAGAACAGTGGGTGAAGTGAGCAACAACATAGTACAAAAAGATAGATCAGCCCTTGATAGGAGACCTTGACCATAAAGATATATCAAATAAAAACATCGAGAGAAGACCTTGATATTGATATATCAAAGTTCAAGAACATATCTTGACATAAGGATAGATCAGACCTTGAGTAGGAATGGGGTTTACGCTTTTATCCATTAGTTTTTTAGGTTTTTTCAATTTTTTCATTAAAAAATATTTGTTTTGGGGGATTAATGGGTCATAGAAGCACTGGAAGTTGCAGGATCCATTTGAAACTTTTAGGAATTGTTATATTTTTCACAAGATTCGTTTGAAAGTTTCAGGAATTTTTTTATTTTTCAGAGGACCGTTTCATGGGACCAGGATATGTTTCTTTCTGCAAGGGATTCATTTCCATTATGGATCTGATCCGGATACGTATTGAATCCGTGGATCCGTTGATACTACACATCACGGTAGTGGATCCAGTAAAACAGGTGAGAAGACATCTAGACCTCAAAATCCAGTTGAGCTAATTCTTCCTTGCATATGAAAAGATCATGAGATTTGTCTCGACGCTTTTATTTATTTTCACTATGGGGTATTACTGTTTCTTATAATTCTAGCATTGCAAGGAACTTATAATGGATCTTGACTAGGTGCAATTGGTCAATTCTTGGAACTTTTTCTAGGAACCAATGACACAATATTATGGGGGTTAGAAGGCTTATAGTCAGATGCATTATCTCACATATGGATTGATTCTTATACTAACGAATGCATATGTTAAACCCAAGGCGTGAATTCCTTCCATACTTCAAGTCCACTTATAATTGAATTAATGTTTGGTGTGTGCTTTTTGAAGTGTCAGTATGTTGATTATAGTTTGGCCATATGATCCTGAAAACATAGAAATTTTACAATGGTATGATCACATAAACAAATGTGATGCTTCCTTAGTCTTTATGCACATTATATATCTTATCCAAACAGACTGGATTTATAGGTAAAATTAAATCATCAATTATTGAATAACATTCATAGTCCAATAATTTAATTTATAGTTCAAATGATGCATGGCACAAAATTGATCGACATGCCTAGCTAGATTAGTATCTTCTTAGGACATATTTTTTCATAGCACACATTTAATTTTACGAAAGAAAGTATATGCTACATTGCTACCGGTCTAGGAAAATGCTTGCTTTTTTTCATCATCTATATTTTATGGTCATACTAATAAATATTTTATTCAAAACAAAATAGATTAACAATAGAACTCAAAGCTATGGACCATCGAATATTCATTTATAGCACAACAATATATCTTTTGAGTTTCAACAGACAATATAAAATATAGGTTGAGAAGGTCAGAAATAGAAATCACCAGTTTAATCAACTGATTATTTCATTCACTTCTTATTCTCATCCTTTCTTGTAATAAAAATAAATGGCTACATGAAAAAAGCTTTGATTCTAGAATTAAGATTGCTAAACGTTTTTTGACAACCTTGAAGGAAAAGTACTCAATTTTGTTGTCCTATGGTGTCAACCCTTAGGCCATTTCTGTAACCTATTTGAATGGGATTGATGTACACCATCTCTTGTATATTGGGCAGAGTCACACTGTTAGATTTTTAACATTAAGCTAGCATAACATTAGGATCTTTAACTGAGAGAACAACAAGCACAACAATCAAACACAACAGACAATGAACATAGTGTTTTTCCTCGGGGAAACCATTGTTGATGTAATTGTAACTTCGGAATGTATTCACTTGTATTTCTTATGTATTGTAACCCGATGTTTATTTCGGGATGTATTTGTAATGTACTTGAGTCATGTCATGCCTTGAGGTTCCTATCGGGAGTTTCTATAATGTAAACAAGTCATGTCAAGTCAAGGTGGGTAACCCTCATATTGTCTAACGGTTAAAGTCCCCGCAGTTTCGGGGCACTAGGGTTATTAGACTCACCTAGTGAAGTCGGCCCTAGTTGGGTTTAGTTAAGTCAGGAATTAGTATAAATAGAGAGATAGCCTCTCTATTTATCACACACTCACTCACACTCAGTTGTAGTGCATAATTGAGGAAGAAGAAGACACTAGGGCTAGGAAGAAAGACGTTGCTTCTGTTGGGATATCATCTTATTGTTTTGGGGTTTCACTTTTGGTGCTGATTCTATCTCTGAGGAAGTTGGGGTGTTTTATCCATTTATTGTTTCCCTGAGGAAAAACACTGTGCTCATTGTCTCTTGTGTTTGATTGTTGTGCTTGTTGTTCTCTCAATTAAAGATCCTAATGTTATGCTAGCTTAATGTTAAAAATCTAACATGGTATCAGAGCTAACCTGAGAAGAAGACATTATGCAGCTGCGGGAACTAGGGCTTCCTATTTTATGGATCTCTCTCTAGATATTTTCATAAAAATTAGGGTGGAATAAATCTCCTCCCTAGGGCGCATCTTTCTGTTGAAGCAGAATCCAATTCTAAGTTTTTTCAGTTTGGACCCGACATTGCTACCAAAAATTAGGGCTTTTCACAGAAGTGGAATTTTTCAGTGAGCCCAGGCTTGGATTGATCTCCTCCCCAAAATCAAAGGTAGGGATAAAATTCAAAGCATTTGGTTGGATAGAACTCCAGAAAAGCAAAACCCTAATCTACTCCTAAACCAGCACTGCAGGATTTCAGCTCCAAATCCAGATTTGACATCTTGACCTGGTAAGATCTAAATATTTTGTATTTCCATTTGAGGTTCTCAATTAAGATGTCTCATCATACCAAGCTTGATGAAAATATTGAGGGATATGATAACTTCTGGGCCTAGAAGTATAGGATCTCCATGGTCCTGGAAGAAAATGAGTTGGACTCCTATATCAGTGAGGAGGTTCTAGTTCAAGAGGGAGATGAGGCCAAGGCCTTACATAAGAAGAAGTTGGTTATGGAAAAGAGGATCATTGTCGATTCTATCAAGGATCACCTCATACCACAGGTGTCCTCCCTCAAGACACCTAAAGCTATGTTTGATGCCCTAACCAAATTGTTTGAAGGGAAAAACATCAATCAGAAGATGACTCTAAGGAACCAATTGAAGAATGTAAAGATTCAGAATGAGAATACCATCTAGTCATAATTCACAAGGGTCTCCCAGATCAAAGAACAACTTGAAGTAGTAGATGAAAAAGTGGAGAATGCAGAAATTGTGATGACAACCTTGAATGGCCTCCCTAGGTCATGGGATTCTTTCATCCAAGGAATCTGTGCTAGGAAGAAGTTAGTCAAGTTCAGTAGAATGTGGGAAGATTGTTGACAAGAAGAAGCTTGGATAGCAGCTTGAGAAGAAAAGATGGGAAGTAAAGATCAAGCTCTCATAGTACACTCCAAGAAAGGAAGAAGGGAAAATCATTATCACCAAGGTAAGCATTCTCAGCAGAAAAACAATCATGTAAGAAGGGATCCATCCAAACTCAGATGTTATACATGCGATGAAATAGGACACTTTGCTATAAATTGTCCCATGAATAAGAATGGATCCAAGAAGAAGAAGAACTCCAAAAGAATACATCATGCTCACACTGCTGAGGATGATGATCCTCCCAAGAAGAGAGTAAAACAAGAAAGTGAAGACTCTTTAAGTAAAGATGAATATGTTCTGATCTCTGCTCTCACGGGAACTGTCACTCATGGAAGCAAATATTGAATTATTGACAGTGGGGCTTCCATACACATGACAGGTTTCAAGGAATCCTTTGAGAAACTATCCAAACATAATTCACCCCATAAGGTGAAACTTGGGGATGACTACCAATATCCCATAAAAGGTAGTGGTGAATCCTCCTACAAGCTAGACTCCGGAAAGTCTATGAAAATGAAGGATGTCTTGTTTGTACCAGGACTAAAGAAGAATATTCTATCCATATCGGCATTGGGAAATGGATGCAAAAGGAATGAGGATTGCATTTGTAGATGGCCAAGTCCTCATGTGGTCAAGAGTAAAGACTATTGATGATGCAATAGTAATTGGAGAACAAGAAGGAGGATTATACAAATTGAAGGGCCATCCAGAACAAGCTTTGGTCCATGACACAGTAGAGCCAAATGAAATTTGACACAGAAGGCTTGCACATGTGCATTACAGAGCACTACCACTTGCAAGCAAAGCTATTGAAGGTCTTCGAGAAATACAAGAAAAACATGAAGGGGTCTGCAAAGGATGTGCGAAAGGAAAGAATACAAAGAAGACATTTCCAAGTAGCGAGAGCAAAGCAAAATAAATCTTGGAAATCATCCACTCTGATGTATGCAGACCAATGTCATCAAGTTCACTAAGCGGGTATGTATACTATGTTTCTTTCATTGATGACTTTTCTAGGAATACATGGATGTACTTCATGAAGAACAAAGATGAAGTTTTCAGCAAGTTCAAGGAATTCAAAGCCTTGATCGAGAACCACACAAAAAATAAGATCAAGAACTTTCGATCAGATAATGGCATAGAATTCACATCAAATGAATTCAAAGACTTATGCAAAGAATCAGGGATTAAGAGGGAGTTATATACTCCATATAATACACAACATAATGGGGTTGCAGAAAGGAAGAATAGAACTATCATGGAAGCTACAAGAGCAATGCTTCATGATCAAGATCTTCCTATGCATCTATGGGCAGAAGCAGCTAGAACAACGGTGGATGTACAGAACCGTACTCCACACAGAGTACTCAAGAATAAGACACCTGAAGAAGTCTTTTCCAGCAAGAAACTAGAAGTCAGCCATCTCAGAATATTCGGCTGTCCAATGTACATACACATTCGAAAAGAGAAGAGAACAAAACTAGATCCTTCAAGAAAGAAGGGTATATTTATGGGATACTCTGAAAGCTCGAAGGCTTATAGAATATAATTCCCAGGATTCAAGAAGATCGACATCACCAGGGATGTAACATTTGATGAAAACACAGCTTACAACAAATCCAGAAAGAGACCTGCAGAAGCACCTGATGAAGCAGAAGCACCTAGAATTCATGATACAACCATGAATGAAGAAATTCAAGAAGAAGATCGAGAATTTGAAGAACCACAAAGACCTGTATATCCACCTCAGGGGAAGAATCCTCACAAGAGGAAACCTACTTGGGTATGAGAAATTATCCAAGGTGCAGAAAGATATGGGGCTCCAGAAGAGAATCACAGATAAAGAAAGAGAACCAAATCTTGTTGTGGATACGTAGCTTTACTATGTGACTTTATCAATGAAGAACCTTCCAATTATGAAGAAGCGGCATAACAGAAAGAATGGAAGGATGCTATGATCAAAGAGTATCAATCGATCATGAAGAACGATGTTTGGGATGTTGTCCCAAGACCAGAAGGGAAGTCAGTTGTAACTTCCAAATGGATCTACAAGATCAAGCATGCTACAGATGGTAGCATAGAGAAATATAAGGAAATATTTGTGGCTCATGGTTTCTCACAGAAAGAAGGAATAGACTAAGAAGAAACCTTTGCACCTGTAGCTAGATACACTTCCATCAAATCAGTACTTGCTCTGGCTGCAATGATGAAATGGAAGATACACCAAATGTATGTCAAGACTGCTTTCTTGAATGGTGTAGTGGAAGAGGAAGTGTATGTAGAACAACCACTTGGTTTTGAGACACATGATAGGGAGTCTCATGTGGGTAGACTGAAGAAATCCCTGTACAGTTTGAAACAGGCACCCAAGACATGGTACGACAGAATTGACAACTTTATATCTAGTTTAGGATTTACCAAGAGTAAAGAAGATTCCAACCTTTACTACAAGGTTGAAGATGGCAACCCAGTGATGCTACTACTGTATGTAGATGATATTTTTGTAACAGGTATGGATGGGTTGATTGTTGATACAAAGAGAAAGCTTTCTTCTGAGTTTGAAATGAAGGACTTGGGTATAATGCATTGTTTTCTAGGCATGGAGGTGTGGCAGAATGCGGATGGAATCTCTCTCAAACAAGGGAAGTATGCAATAGAGATCATGAAGAGGTTTGGGATTATGGACTGCAAGGCCATGACCACACCTATGGCATTGAACCTGAAGCTATTGAGTGATGCTACATCAGAGACGGTTGATGCTACGATGTATCGTTAGATGATTGGGTCCTTGATGTACCTGATGAACACGAGACCATACATTTTCTTTACCGTGAACACCTTGAGCCAGTTCTTGACAGATCCAAGACATTTTCACTTGATTGTTGTAAAGCATATTCTGAGGTACCTGAGGGGCACAATTGATTATGGGCTCAAGTATGAAGTGAATCAGAAGATTAAAATGGAGGGTTATGTTGATTCAGATTGGGCAGGTAGTGCATCAATAGGAAGAGCACTTCAGGGTGTTGCTTTAGTATGGGATCAGGTGTGATCTCTTGGTTTAGCAGGAAGCAATCCTGTGTGGCACTAAGTACAGCTGAAGTAGATTATGTTGTAGCTTGTTCAGCTAGTTGTGAGGCAGTATGGTTGCGGAATCTACTGTCTGATTTATTTGATCTCCAGATGGATGCTATTGTATACATTGTGACAACCAGAGTTGCATAAAGTTGTCAGAGAATCCAGTGTTCCATGACAAGTCAAAGAATATCAAGATCAAGTATCACTATATTAGGGATATGGTGCAAAGGGGAGCAGTGAAGCTCCAGTATGTTGCGACAGAGGAATAGATAGCTGATGTGTTGACAAAGCCATTGGCCAGGGTGAAGTTCGAGTACTTCAGGGAGAATCTTGGTGTTCTCCAGATCGAGGTTTCCTCCAAATGGAAATGATGAGACCCGGATCCATTCTGACATGGTGAGAGGATTGGTTCCTTCCATGGTCAGATGTAAGGGCTAAGCCATTCTATCATGGTGAGAGGATTGGTTCCTTCCATGTCAGATGTGAGTGCTGAGCCATTTTGATGTGACTGTAGGATTGGTTCCTAGATGATCAGATATAAGTGTTGAATGCCATTCTTGGAATGGAGGCACCTGGTCAGTTACTAGGTAGCTCAGTTTGGGAGTGGGGGCCATTCTGATATGACTGTAGGATTGGTTCCTACAAGATCAAATGTGAGTGCACGCCCTTCTGACATTGGTTGTCATATGTAAGTGCAAAGCCATTTCGGCATGAAGGATTGGTTCCTTGCATGGTTGAATATAAGTGTTGAACCTTTCTGACATTGGTAGTCAGATGTAAGTGAATATCCTTTCGGCATGGAGGATTGGTTCCTCGCATGGCCGAGTGTAATTGCTAAATCCTTTCTGACATTGGTTGACGGATGTGAGTGCTGGGCTTTTCTGACAAGGTTGTGGAAGGTGTTCCCACATGGTCATATGTGAGTGCTGGGCGTGCGTTTCTGATATGATTATAGGATTGGTTCCTACATGATCAGCTGTAAGTGTTGGGTGGGCCATTCTAGGTCAAATATAAGTGCTAGAAGAAGACCTACATGGAGGCTAGGCCTACAACTAGCATGAAAAAGGGCTGGCTCTGTAGAACTTCCTGTGACGAGAAGAATCATGAGATAGCACCCATGAAGATCTAGTGATGATGATCCCGCATAGATGATCCAGATCGAGGGATGAACCAGATCCAGAGATGATCCAGATCGAGGGATGATCCAGATCCAGTGATGATGATCCAGATCAAGTGATGATCTAGATCCAGGTAAATATGACTTGAAGATGAATGTGACTAGAAGATAGAGATGACTTGAAGGTGAAGATGACGAAGACTCGATGATGATCCAGATGATACAGAGAAGAAGACTTGTGTTGATAAATTGTGTCGAGAGAATACCTTCCTAGTTAAGAGGGAGTGTTGATGTAATTGTAACTTCAGAATGTATTCACTTGTATTTCTTATGTATTGTAACCCGATGTTTATTCCGGGATGTATTTGTAATGTACTTGAGTCATGTCATGTCCTGAGGTTCCTATAGGGCGTTTCTATAATGTAAACAAGTCATGTTAAGTCAAGGTGGGTAACCCTCCTATTATCTAAGGGTTAAAGTCCCTGCAATTTTGGGGCACTAGGGTTATTAGACTCACCTAGTGAAGTCGGCCCTTGTTGGGTTTAGTCAAGTCAGGAATTAGTATAAATAGAGATCTAGCCTCTCTATTTATCACACACTCACTCACACTCAATTGTAGTGCATAGCTGAGGAAGAAGTAGACACTGGGGCTAGGAAGAAAGAGGTTGCTGCTGTTGAGAGATCATCTTACTGTTTTGGGGTTTCACTTTTGGTGTTGATTCTATCTCTGAGGAAGTTGCAGGGTTTTCTCCATTTATGATTTCCTCGAGGAAAAACACGGTGCTCATTGTCTCTTGTGTTTGATTGGTGTGCTTGTTGTTCTCTTAGTTAAAGATCCTAATGTTATGCTAGCTTAATGTTAAAAATCTAACAACCATAAATAAACAAAACCCCACAACTTCCTTAGAGATAGAATCAACACCAAAAGTGAAACCCAAAAATAGTAAGATGATCTCTCGATAGCAGTAACCTCTTTTTTCCTTGCCCCAGTGTCTTTCTCTTCCTCAGCTATGCGCTACAACTGAGTGTGAGTGAGTGTGTGTTAAATAGAGAGGCTAGCTCTCTATTTATACTAATTCCCGACTTGACTAAACTCAACTAGGGCTGACTTCACTAGGTGAGTCTAATAACCTTAGTGCCCCGGAAATGCGGGGACTTTAACCCTTATACAATAGGAGGGTTACCCACCTTGACTTGAAATGACTTGTTTACATTATAGAAACTATCGATAGGAACCTCAGGGCATGGCATGAATCAAGTACATTACAAATACATCCCGGAATAAACATCGGGTTACAATACATAAGAAATACAAGTGAATACATTCCGAAGTTACAATTACATCAACAATCACGACTAGGAGAAAGAAACATTTGGCAAGACAAAGTGTAAAACTCAATACGGGACTTGGTTAAATCTTGGAAAAATCTTGGCATACTAGAAATTATATTTACTATTGCAAAAAGAGAGACAACTTCATTCCTTGTCACATCTATCATTTAGAAATCAAATAGGCATACAATCCTAAATAGGAAAGTGAAACCGTAATCATAGAATATACACATTAGTTTACAAGTCGGGGTATTACGTCTAATAAACATGAATTTTGACAGATATTTTATAATTTCATTCCATGTCACATCTATCATTTAGACATCAAATAGGCATACACTCCTAAATAGGAAAGTGAAACCATAGACATTGAATATGCACATTAGTTGTAATGTCTCCAAAATTTGATTTATTTTATTTTATTAGGCTAGTCATTTATTGCTTGAACTGGACATTACCTTAACTTATGCGGAATGTGGCGTACTCTGTTTCTCCACGTTGTATTTTCGTAAGTTGTTCTTACTTTCTTCTCTATGTTTTTTCGATGTTGTTATTAATGAAATGTTGTGTTGTCGCTATGTTGTTTAATATCTGAATTCGATAGTTATGTATTTATATGTATGTATGTTATTTTGATTGCTTAATCATCAGTGATAAAGTTCAATTATTGTTTTATGAATAATTCTGACTTAACTTTTATTGTCAAGGGTGGAGTGGCGAGTCTTGTTTCCCTTGTAAACACACCTAGAAGGTGAANATCATCAGTGATAAAGTTCAATTATTGTTTTATGAATAATTCTGACTTAACTTTTATTGTCAAGGGTGGAGTGGCGAGTCTTGTTTCCCTTGTAAACACACCTAGAAGGGGAATTTTCTTACTTTCTGCTACAAGGCTTACTTAGCTTTTATTAAACTAATGCATTTCCTTCCTTGTTGCATGCAGGTGCACTTGACGAGGGAAACTGACTGTAAAAGTGAAACAAGGACATACTGCCCATGCGTCACCAACACACAACTTGAAAAAACAGACATATAGTCCTATCCTAGTGACTATTATTACGGTCGTTAGTTATTACTTACACAAGGATGGGTGTTTACTAGGCCTATGTTTGCACTGTTTACCACTATGGTTTTATGGTTTTATGACCTTGATTAATTACTCCCGTATTTTAATATTTACATGGTATACAATGTATCGGGCTTATCATATTATAACATGGTCCTCGGTTTATTAAAGTATTTTTGTAAAAGATTGAAAACATAACATTAACCATTCATGGCGTGTTACATATTCCATGAATTATGGATATACCCTAAGTATACGATACACATGTTGGTATTTATATGTTTCATGGTGATTAAACGTTAAACTGCGTTGTGGGGTGACATGAACTATATACTTTGGGTTTTGATTTTTAGTAATGGAGGCAAGGGTGGTGAATTTAATGTGCTTTGGAAAGCGTGGGTCTCAAGATTAGGGTTTGGACTAGAGCGATGGTTTGGTTTATTTGCGAAATGGCTGCGTGAGCTCTGTCTCTAGTCTGCTCTGTGGTGTAGTTATTTGGAGGTTGGCTGCATTGGAAGGTATTTCTTCCAATCTGGTTTAGCAGTGTTTGTATTGTTGTTCAGTTTGGTATTTTTGGCATACTCCTCATCGTGGCTTTAGTTTTGTTGCAGGTTGTAGGGTTTGGACAGCATGGGTTGTGGGTCTCCCTAGGTTCAACACAATACCCATTACGGGTAAGCCTTACTGTAACAAGTTAAAACTTGTTCCTTCTCTTGTGTGGTTGTTGTCACACAACTTGAAGCTTGTTGTTGGTTGAATGCTTGGTCTGGGTTTTAATGATTGTGAATGGAAAAAGGGACTATCTGTAAATTTATGTCAAGCATCTAGTGATGCGTTTATGACTTGGGGTTTTTGTTTAGGTTTAGTTCCTTTGGCCAGGACTAAATGTAATTTGGTTTTGTACACGAATACTTTGTTCAGTAATGTTGGCCATGGTGAATACTTATGGCACTGCGATTTGTTAATATGTTTAAGTTTTGGTAATGGTGATAGCACCATTGCTTGCAATGGTGCAAGGCCTTGGATACACGACTATGTAAATTCTTATATTGGTTTATAATGGTTATTTTGTACAACACTTTCATACTGTGTGTATCGTGGTTATGATTCTTAGTTTGGCGCTAGTTTGACTTTGTGTAGATTTATAATTCTTGTTTAAGTTCTTTATATAGATTATTAACAACATTATTTCAGCCTTTGGGGCCTTGCCAGAGATGGTAATGGTGTTCTCGCCATTAGACTAGCGACTGTCTAATAGATGAATGAAATGTTGAATCATGGTTTTAATTCTTACCTGTGTATAGAATTTTAAGAGGTCGTGACTATGGGTTTTATCCTACACTAAATGCCATTGTTGTTTTCTTAGCATTGAAAGAGGCTTTAATAGGTTTATGATAGGGTTTATCGCCGTTCATAACTGGCCGTGAGCCATGTAATAGATATAGCGTGTAATTTTAACTTGGGGTTCTTATTAGTGTAAGTGGTTATACGGTGTTATAGTCTATATGATTTAATGTAAATAATTTGGGGAAACGTTGACAAAACAATAGTTTCATGCTATGTTTTAATCTTTATGGAAATTAGTGTGGTTTGTTTGGTTGATAACTAAAACGTTGTAATAGATATAGCGTGTAATTTTAACTTGGGGTTCTTATTAGTGTAAGTGGTTATACACTTGTTATAGTCTGTATGATTTAATGTAAAGAATTTGCGGAAACGTTGACAAAGCAATAGTTTCATGCTATGTTTTAATCTTTATGGAAATTAATGTGGTCTGTTTGGTTGATAACTAAAACATTACAACGTTTAGTAAGGATGATAATGAATCGTGACAGGATTCGATGTGGTGATTTGTAAATGTATATGTGTGAACTCCACAGGATTCGATCTTGGGTCACGATGATTATTGTAATGACTTTTCGAGGCATTCATGCCCACGAGATTCAATCCTGTGACCTCTTTTCATTTATGCGATATTTTAATGAGTTATGTGCTTAAAATTATGGTTGACTTCTTATGTGGAAGTTTCCTTATGATATACAATTTCGATAAATGTATTTTGTGTATTACTTATGTGGTTTGGTTATTATGAATGAGAATGATTTGTGTTTAGTATTGTTTGTTTATATTATATAACTTCAGACCATTAGATGGTCTCGATGGCTTGAGTTTGTCATTTATTTTGTTATTATGATTATGGTTCTGTTTGTAATAAACAATGGTAATGATTTACTTTTAGGTTCTCATTTAATATACTTTAATGTAAGGTGGTTATAATTATGTTATGTTTTAGAGATTACACTAATACTATGGATACTAGTTAGTCTTTTTTTTCTGCTATAAATATAGGTCTACTGGCAATATGAAATCTTCCAGTAGAAACCATATATAAATATATATATAGGCTCTGTTTGAAGTAGTTCTAGGTCTTGGAAAATAATTTAAAGCTAGGAAATAAAATGCAGAAATAAATTTGGAAGAACAAAACCCTAAAATATTGTTCAATAGTAAATAAATTGCAGATGTAGATTTAGAAGTAAAACATAAACCCTTATACATTCTCAATAGGAAATAAATTGCAAACATATATCTAGAAATAAAACATAAACCCTTCAATTATGGAACAGGAAATAAATATCAGAAATGAACTAGGGCACAACATCCTTAAATACTTAACCAGGAAATGTACTAGACATGAAAGGGAAAAATCAAGAACCTCATACCTGCAAGGTGAATCTATTTCAATGGCTGAAAACTTGCACAATCAATTACCCAACATTAAAAAATTCTCAGACAGATATGACCTCTATATAGATAACCGAACCACTTGGGAACTACCATGTTCCACCCAACCATGACCCAAAACCATTCCTGGTTTCAATCCGGATCCTTCGAGTTGGTTCCAACATGTAAGCACTTTAGAGCTCCTAAGATAAGGCTTCCCTAACTTGGATATCAAGTTCTGAATCAGTTCTCCTTTTTCCTCTTAGGAAAATGTTCTCCAAGAACTGTCTTGAGAATAATCATGCAGAATATCAATCACCAAAAAGATGGAATATCCCCAAGCCTCTCTTTGGATTGGGTCTTTATAGGCGTACTTTTCATCCAAAGGGGTAGTTAAATAAAGAATCATTTGATTTCTTGATTTAACCCTTTTCTTTAATTTAGGCACTTTTAATATTTAACTTAGGAACTTTTAACTAGTTCCTATTTGGACTCTTGTAGGTATTATATTATTTAATTATGTTTTAGAAATAATAATAATAATAGATGGAGACTTTCTTTATTTCTTATACTATTAATATTATTACTATGCTTACTCTTTATACTTGCCATGTATAAAGTATATACTTATATATATTATTTGTTAACATTTGTCTTTAGGTATCATATAACATGATCCCTAAACTTAGGACATTTTCTTCAATAAGGCCATCAAGTAGGTGGTTAGGTCTACTAGGCTAGGTAACTCTAAACATCCTTGCATGTTGGATTCCCTCGTATAACATGGTATTTCTTCAGTACTTGATGAGATACATATTTAAAATTTTCATTTAATCACTTATAAATAAGTCAAATGAGATCAATATTTTACTCGAGTCGTTTTCACTCGACATAATTAATTATTTTCATTAACTCCTAGTGCTTATCCAAAGCCCATACTCAACGCTAAGAAATAGGGAGTTACAAACTTAGTGCAATTCCAGAGCTCCTCGCTCAACACTAATGCTAGGATGTACTTATAGGATACACCTAGGGATACAATGGCCAAGGATTCGATGCTCCAGATATTATGCTCAACAACAACTTGGAAGGATCCATGGCTTATGCCCAACACTTCCAATTATATTTTCATGTGATTCAGAGCTTCCTACTCAACACAAATGTTTTCATAACTCATGTGTTCCAGAGCTCCTCGCTCAACACCACATAAACACGCATGTGCTCCAGAGATTCTCGCTCAACACAACATAAACAATCATGTCCTCCAGAGCTTCTCGTTCAACACAAACATTTAAATACTCATGCACTCCAGAGCTACTCTCTCAACACAAAAATTCTCATCAATCATGTGCTTCATTGTCCATGCCCAACACATAAAATCATACATACAAACATATGTAATTGGTTTATGCCCAATATATCAAACAAATCATCATGTTCATATGCAGGAGGTTCTAGACCCAATATACCAAAATAAAAAATCAAAGTAACATCAAAATCAATGGGGCTTATGCCCATAAGTGTTAGGTCAAAGATCGAGATGTTACATCCCTTCCCACTTAGAACAACATCGTCCTTGGTGTTCTAGGGACTCATAATGAAATCATGAAACAAGGCGGGGTAAACCTTTCTCATGTTGGATTCATTCTCCCAAGTAGCCTCATCGGCCTCAAAGTGCTTCCATTGCACTTTCAACTGGACTATGGTGCGCTTCTTGAGCTACACCTCTCTTTTGTCCAATATATGAAGAGGTTCAGGGGAAAACTCCCCTTTAGGTTCCACCTCTAATAAGCACCAATCAATCACATGTTTAGTATCATAAACATATTTATTTAATAAAGATACATGGAAAACATTATGGACTCTTATGTGAGCAGGTAACGATATTTCATATGCCACTAGCCCTCTCTTGGCCAATATCTCAAAGGGTCCACAAAATATAGGTGCTAACTTACCGCACCTTCCCAAGCTCAACGAGCTTCATTTTTCTTTTACTTTCAAGTAGACATGGTCACCTATTTGATAATCTTTATCTTTTCTTTTCTTATCCTATTAGATTTTCGGGTGGTCTTGTGCTTCTTTAAGATTCTCTTGGACCTTAGTAACCAATTGTTCCAAGTCCTTTAATAATTCAGGCCCTAACATGAGACAATCCATCGAGCTATCCCAAGTAACCAGTGTTCTACACTTCTGTCCATAGAGTACCTCAAAGGGACTCATCTTGGCAAAAGTTTGGTATTTGTTGTTATATGCAAACTCTACAAGATGCAGGTAATATTCCCACTTGGTGGGGTTTTTCATGACATACATCCTAAGCATGTCCTCTACAATTTGGTTTACCCTTTATGTCTTCTTTTATGTCTATGGGTGGTAAGCAGTACTAAAGTTCAACTACGTCTCTAATCCAAAGAATAAGGATCTCCAAAAGTTCCCGGTAAACTTAGTATCTTGATCTGAGATGATTTCCTTGGGTATCCTGTGCAATCTAAATATCTTCTTCAAGAAGATATCACCAATGTGTACTACCTTGTAGGTCGACTTCACTGGAATTAAGTGTGCTTCTTTTGACAATTTGTCAACTAGTACAAAGATAGAATCATTTTGTTTCTTACTCTTAGGTATACACATGATAAAAACCATACTAATGACCTCCCACTTCCATTCTGGAATGGGTAATAGCTGCATCAACCCTGAAGGATGCCGGTGCTCATATTTGAACAGCTGACATTCTTGACAGTTTGTGATAAACAACGCTATGTCGGCCTTTAACTTAGGAAAAAACAAGTTTCTCTTAACTGCAGATATCATATTTTGATATCCCAGATGCCTCGAGTAGGGTGTCCGATCAAATTATGTGTGGATGCTGGAACGAATGTCCCCTCCTTATGGAATGTACAATCACTCTTTGGACCACAACAATATTGTTTCTTCTAGCTTGTACTCTTTTTGTTGTTGGAACAACCTGTCCTCTTGGACTTTCTTGAGGATTTATACATAGAAAGGGTCAACTCTGTTGGTCGTTCTAATCCTCTCATGTAAATCTGAATTGGTTTGACTTAAAGTCACCTCATATATCATATGATTTCACCAGCTCAAAACATCAACAATCTTGTTCTCTACACCCTTTATATGCTTTAGCTCTAAATGGTACTCGTTGAGGAAAGCCAACCATCTGGCTTTCCTGGCATTGAAATCTGGTTGCTCAAATAAATATTCCAGACTCATATTTTCTGTCTTCAGAAGGAATTTTCTTCCCGTGAGGTATTTCCTCCACATCTTCAAGGCGTATATGATGGCTGCTAACTCAAGATCATGTGTGGGGTAGTTTTTCTCATGCTCTTCTAACTTTTGTGATTCATAATAAATCGCGTAATCATTCTGAAAGAGGACTCCTCCGAGCCTTTCCTTGGTGGCATCTGTGCATACAACAAAATACCTACCAGGATCCACAATTCGTAGTATCAATGTGGTCGTCAAAAGCAAAGCTTTTGAAAACTTTCCTCGCACTTGTTCACACATAAGAACTTATTTGCCTTCTTTTGAAAAGTGGTCATGGGACAAGCTATCCTCGAGAAGTTCTCAATGAACTTCCGGTAATAACCGACTAATCCCAAAAAGGATCTAATGTCGGTGACACTAGTAGGGGTAGGCCAATATTATATGGATTTAATATTTTCTGGGTCCACAACTATCCCCATCTCAGATATGATGTGAGCCAAGTACTATATCTGTGGTTTGTAAAAATCACATTCACTAAACTTGGTGTAGAGCTGGTGTTCTCGTAACACCTTTATCACTATGCGGAGGTGTTTCTCGTGCTCCTCTTTACTCTTAGAGTAAAATAGGATGTTGTCTATAAAGACCAACACAAATTTATCCAGGAATTTACTGAATATACTGTTCATCATACACATAAAGTTCGTGGGTGAATTGGTCAACCCAAATGACATTACTACAAACTCGTAGTGGTCATACCTTGTACGAAAGGAGGTTTTGTGAATATCCTCGTTGTGAATCTGTACCTGATCGTATCTGGATCATAGGTCAATCTTCAAAAATATCTTGGATCTTCCTACTTGATTGAACAAATCATCGATCCTAGGGAGTGGGTATCGATTCTCGGTAGTCATATTTTTAAGATGATGGTAATCGATGCACATCTCCATCATACCATCCTATTTTTCATGAAAAGTATCAGTGCTCCCCAAGGAGACACACTTGGTCAGATATATCCTTTCTCAATCAAATCTTGCAACTGTAGTTTCGGTTCCACCAACTCTGGTGCACTCATGCGGTAAGGGGATTTTGAAACTGGAACTGATCCTGGTGCCAGTTCTATGGAAAAGTCTAGGTTTTGCTTCGGTGGTAATCCTGGGATTTCCTCAGGAAATATGTCCTTGAAGTCTACAAGAACTGGAAAGTCTTCTATGTGTTGTTCTCTTTCATCTTTTATGTCTTGGATGTTCATTGCAAATGGTTTGCAGCCTTTCCTAATGCACTTCTTTGCTTGTAAAGCGAATATCTTCCTTACAGAAAATTTCATTGGTATGCCTTGAATATTTACTTGATTCCCTTAGCTATCTGTACAGAATATTGACTTGTGTAAGCAATCGAGCATGACATGGTGTTGTTCCAACTAGTCCATGCTGATAAGTATGTGTTGAGGCCTAGAAAATCCCATGTATCGACAGTAGGTATTCTCCCCAATAATCATTCCCAATCAGCTCATTTATTTTTTGGTATGGGGAATCCATCTGGTTTATAGTACGTCTATCGTAGAGTTAAGTAACGGTTTAAATATGTTTCACCGATTACGTCCCGATCCACCGTTTATGTGCATTTTATTTTATGTTTTATAATGATATGCAAGTGCCTAAATTTAAATGCAACTTGATTAGGAAGCAAATGGTTCACAATGTGATGCGTAGGTTCTTACCTCTCGTCTTATCTCCTTCGTTCCTAAATCACCGAAAGAAAATTACTAAATTGAACTAACTATCCTATCCCCAAGGAGAAAATTATTATTTATGTGAGTAATGTACTGTAAAATATGCATAGAGAATATCACAGGTAGTTGATATATTTCAAAACACATGAATACAGTAGGAAGATAAACAAAGAGATAGCTCAATGTTGATTAAAACATTCATTACGCAATTTGCTGCATAAGCTTCATAAAATAGGAGGAAATCATTCATAGCATAGAATTAATTCACAAATTAGAACGATCTCACAAGTTCGCAAAGTAAGCTGAAACAAAAATAATTCTACATTCAACCATCCACATAGCACGCATTTGAAACTTGAACATCTCCTTCTCTAGCAGAAAAAAAACAGTCCTTCTTTATTATAAAAATAAATAGTTCTTCTTACATAAAACCTTTCACATAAGAGAGCATGGAAATTCCCCTCTCATTCGATTTTACCTATATTTATACATTTCCAAATGACCTTTGGTCTCCCTGCCCTTTGGGCTTCCTTTAGAATTTGGTTACAAAAAGGATTTGTTATCTAGTGTGCTCGCTAATTAAGACAAAAATACAAATATTACAAAATAGGTTCCAATGTGTCAATAAGACAAAACACTTTAAGTGGACCCAACTAACTCATCAATAAAATGCTTCCATGCCATAACATCCGTAACTATTTTCTCAAAGTTTGATGGATCCAAAAATCTAACAGTGACTTCGTGCTTGGCAGCCCGAGCCTTTATGTTAGCCATTCTGGCTAGAAGCACTCGGAGCTGATCTTCGAACCGACAGTTGCTTACTACTTCTTGAGAAATTACACTTTTGAGCCTTTTCGTCCAAGCTTTTAATCAATTGTATGCCCAACTCATCTTCCTACAATCTAGCATGCAATTGTTTCAAATTTTCTTTGTGTGCAGGAAGTTCATCTAACCTTTTCTTGGATGATTCTTGGCACCTGTTGTGAGTTGTAAGTACCTTCTCACAAAACTCCATGCATTGGTCCTTGGTTTTCTTGACTGCCTCTATCAACTTCTCAGCAACTTTATTACCAAAACCTATCAGTTTGTATTCAAGCCGCATTCTCTTCGAATCTTTGACTGGTGTATTTGCTGGGGGCTCCTTGGTTGTTTCCAACCATGTCAATCTCCCTTGAATGATTTCCATGACATTTTGAGTCTTTTCTTTGAATTGAGAAGCTATGACTGAGATTTCTTCCAGTCGAGCTTCTACTTGCCTGACCTTCTAAACCTCCTCCACGATCTAGACCTGCATCTGATATATTTTTCTCCTGAGCATAAGAGCATGCTTTTTCAAAGGTTCTATGTCTGTTCTTTGTTCATTTGCTACCTTCAACAACACCTCCAACGAGCTATTTTGAGCTTCTAGTGAAACCACGTGGGCTTCATATTGTCCTGCCTTCTGTTTAGCCGTAGAATTCTGTCTTTCCAACTCTGCAATTCTATTTTCCAATTCTCCTTTCTCTTTACTAAGATTCATTTTTGATAACTTCAAAGTATCCCATTCTTACGTTAGGGTTTGGTATTCATGTTGAAGCCTCTCATAATCTAAAAGAGTATCTACATACTTTCTCTTTGATTCTCTACCTACCCTTTCTTCCTTCCTCAACACACCCTTCATATCTGTCATCTTTCCTTTATAATGGTCAATGGTATCCGTTAGCTTATCAACACTGTGAGGATTGGCATAGGCAATTGCAATACCCATGGAATCCAATTGCTTTGGATTATCCTCCACATTTTTTACCACTGTATTTTCTGTCACTATGGTTACTGGTGGTTGAGTCCCTACCTTTAAAGTTTTCTTTTTTCTCCACTTAATAGATTTCATTTTAGGATCAAAATGAATATCTTCCAAACATGCCACATCATACTGTTTGGATGGGGTAAATGGTACTAATCCTATTTCAACTATGGGAATATGGCCTCCGGTAAGTATGTTGCTTGATGTAGATGGCGGGATCTCTGGATTATCCTGAATAGGGCTTTGTCCCAGATTCTGATTACTCAGATCCTCCCAATATTCTTTCTCCTATTCTTCTGTAACCACCCCTAGGTTCGATGATTCCTAAGCGACGGACCTTTCTAATTCTGCAATCTTTCTTAGAATAGCTTCTTCATTCTTTTTCTTGGAAGCTTCTTATTCTTCTTTATCTCTCTGTGCTTCTTCTGCAAGCAGTTCCTTTGCTCCTGCTGCCAATCTATGAGCACTCTCTTCTTTGGCCTTCTTTGTAGCTTTTTCTTCTTCCTTATTCGGTTTTGGATTGTTGTTACTGCTCCCGTTAACTCCAGAGGTATACCCTTTCAAACTCTTACTCAAAGAAGCCATGCTGTAAACATTCTTGTATACTTGATCCTCCTTATCTACATAGTCTGTATATTCAAAATTTACCTTATGAGCTTCTTTATGAGCTGCCACCTTACCTTGGGAGTCATTTCGGTGAAATCTGTTTTCTCTGAAATGTAAGTTCTCTAGTTCCTTGATGAATTTCAGAGTTCCCTTAACCTTGGAAAACTTGTAGCTTCCCGCATAGAACAGTACTGATGGGAACACAACCTTCTTTAAATCAAGCAAATAATTCCCCAAACCATCCAGAAAAACTTGTCTAACAACTTCCTTGTGCACTATGTAATCAGTCATGTATTTGGGCAACAATGAGGGGGATTTGGTTCCCCCACACATCCTTATATATGTACCTCCTTGGGAAAATAAGTAATCCCCATATTCCTTGATGGATTCTAAAGCTCCCTCAGATAAGCATGGACACTCTTCCAAGAAAATCAGCTGATACAGGGGCCTAAAAAATTCTTCACATATCAAATGGTAATGACTATGATACTTATGAGCCCCCAGTATCTGGTACACTGTGCATATAGGGGCTTTCCCCCCTTTCCACATGTAGTTGAGTTTCTCGAACATGTGACGGTAGAGTATGCAGTCTATTAAAAAAGGAAACATATAAAATTATTATTTGCTTTGCTGCAAGCCTTCCTGGGCTGCTTAGATGCATTTGACCAAATTTATGGACATTATGTCTGCCCAATTAAAAATTCTTCCTTCCATGGCTACATAGTACATAAGTGGGATCCAACCAAAATTATAAAGTTTCCCATCGGCTCTACTATAGAGCTTTCTTAACATCAGTGCTATTATTCTGAAAGGATTCCAAAGATGAGCAGTCTCATAGTCCCCAGATTGTTTGTGTTGAAACGTCTTTTCCTCAGCCATCATCATCTTTGTTGTGGCTATATAATCAAGCTTTAGGATCGTAACCCATTCTGTTGTCACGCTGGTTTCCTTTTCTGGTAAGGTGTAGGCTACTGATATAAATGTCGGCGCAAAAGATGCCACTCCCTTATTTTCCTCATCATTTATCATCATCCCTGTGGTATCTATTCTTGGAAAGATCCACCCAATGACTTCTGCACATGGGAGAATCCTAGGTCCAGTAGCCACCTTAGCGATCCCAGATCACAATATATTTTCATACAAGGCCACGTCTTGCAACCCTAACTCTGGGACCTTCTTTTCCACCAGCATGTGGAACATATAACCCCACTTGAACTTGGGTTTAGCTCAAGTTATGGCCTTCGTATCCTCATAAATGATTTCTACCCTTGTCACGGGCGCAGCTTCGGCCATTTCTGTGTCTGAATCATATTAAACAATCTTGGGCTTCTTCTTCCCCTTCTTTGTCATGATGTCTGAAGTGATTTTTTGTACCAGTGATAACATAGAGATGTCTTAGCATTCGCATTGTAAACTAACGACTATAAAAGCACGAAAGAAAAATAAATATGCATATACCGAATAAATCAAAACCTTCATTCTGTCTTAATCTGTCATTTCCATCCATTGGGACAGGAAACACAGGACACAGATTAGGGTTACAGTTTGATAACAAAACCATTGGACACAAGCAAGCTTCGACCTCTACACTTTTAGAATAAAAACCCCAACTCGGTAATAGCTCCCTCCCACAGGTGCAACAAAATCATCGGTGATGCCCTAGGGTAAACGACGAGGCCCATTATCCCACAGTCGGAACATATAAACCCAAAACCTATAGGATCTGTGTGAAGTGGGGAAAACATGGCTTTCACCAACACCCAAGAGTGGCACACACACTGGCTCCATGTCAATGTAAAGCACAGCTCTCTGGATGTCCATCATTGACCTAACCGGTTGAGGGAGAAAATCCTCTGGACTAACTGATGAGGTTTTGCAAGCAGGTAACGATTAGGGAAAGCTTAAAAATAAAAAATGAGAAACCTAAAAGATACATGAGAAAAAAAGCCTTTTAAACTGAGCAATGAAAAAACCTAACCTACCCCTACGCAATTGTATCAATGATCGACAGCTTCACGGCTTAATCAAATCAACCAATTGTAAGAAAATACTGAAACCTACTTGGCAGACCGGAGACTCGACACGCGGTTGAAAGCACGTGGTGAGGACACGCCACATGAGCTCCACATATGATTTTTCACCCACCGTACAAAATATCGAATGAGATAAATGCTCATCAACTCCTTACCCTCTCCGTAAAACAAAAATGGTAAAAAACCTTTTCACTTGGTGAATAAATAGGCTTTCGAGGGTTAAAACCTTTAAAGCGGCATTAAAAACATATACATGTGAGAAAAGATGAAGTTGGCACCAAATGCTTCGGGTTGGAGGACATAAGTCAACATGAAAACAACCTCGACATTGTGGCTTCAAATACTCCAATACAGTTGCAACACCAGCTAAGGACTCCAAAAAATACGTCGGACTACGTTTGTGGCTTCGACGACCAAAAAGCATCGGGAAGCAAATGGAAAATATGTTGATGTATATGTAACTTCAGAATGTATTTCACTTTTATTTCTTATATATTGTAACACGATGTCATGCCCCGATGTTCCTATCGAAAATTTCTATAATGTAAACAAGTCATGTCAAGTCATTATGGGTAACCCTCCTATTGTCTAAGGATTAAAGTCCCCACAGTTCTGGGGCACTAGGGTTATTAGACTCTCCTAGTGAGGTCGGCCCTAGTAGGGTTTAGTCAAGTCTAGAATTAGTATAAATAGAGAGTTGGCCTCTCTATTTAACGCACATCTCATACACACCCAAGTGTAGAGCATAGTTGAGGAAGGAGAAGACACTGGGGCTAGATAGAAAGAAGGTTACTGCTGTCAAGAGATCACTTACTGTTTTGGGTTCTACTTTTGCTGTTGATTCTATCTCTAAGGAAGTTGTGGAGTTTTCACCATTTATGGCTTCCCCGAGGATAAACACTGTGTTCATTGTCTCTTGTGTTTGATTGTTGTGCTTGTTATTCTCTCAGTTAAAGATCCTAATGTATTGCTAGCTTAATGATGAAATTCTAACATGGTATTAGAGCTAACCTGAGAAGAAGACAATGTGCAGCTGCGAGAACTAGGGCTTCCTACTTAGTGGATCTTCCTCCACAGATTTTCAGCAAAAGAAGGTTGGATTAACTCTCCTCCTTAGGGCGCATCTTTCTGTTGAAGCAAAATTCAATTCTGAGGTTTTTCATAGAAGAGGAATTTTTTAGTGAGCTTAGGCCTGGATTGATCTCCTCCCCAAAATCGAAGTTAGGGATCAAATTTGGGTGGACAGAACTCTGGAAAAGTAAAACCCTAATTTGCTACTGAACCAGTACTGCAGGATTTCAGCTCCAAATTCAGATCCGACATCTTGACCTGGTAAGATCTAAACCTTTTGTATTTCCATTTGAGGTTCTCAATTAAGATGTCTCATCGTACCAAGCTTAATGAAAATCTTGAGGGAGCTGATAACTTCCGAGCCTGGAATTATAGGATCTCCCTGGTCCTGGAAGAAAATGAGTTGGACTCCAATATCAATGAGGAGGTTCCAGTTCCAGAGGGAGATGAGGCTAAGGCCTTACATAAGAAGAAGTTGGTTATGGCAAAGAGAATCATTGTTGATTCTATCAAGGATCATCTCATACCACAGGTGTCCTCCCTCAAGACACCTAAAGCTATGTTTGATGCCCTAACCAAATTGTTTGAAGGGAAGAACATAAACCAGAAGATGACTTTGAGAAACCAACTGAAGAATGTAAAGATCCAGAATGCTGAGACCATACATACTTACTTTACAAGGGTATCTTAGATCAAGGAACAACTGGAAGTAGTAGAGGAAGAAGTGGAAAATGTAGAGATTGTGATGACCACCTTGAATGGTCTCCCTAGATCATGGGACTCTTTCATTCAAGGGATCTATGCCAGAAAGAAGTTAGTCAAGTTCAACAGACTATGGGAAGAATGCTTTCAATAAGAAGCTCGGATAGCAGCTCGAGAAGAAAACATGGGAAGTGAAGATCAAGCTCTCACAACCCACACCAAGAAAACAAAAATGGACCATCATCACTCCAAAGGTAAGCCTTATCACTCTAGAAGAGATTGGGATACTATTAGATGTTACACATGTGATGAGAAAGGTCACATATCCAAATTCTTTCCTAACAAAGGGAACTCAAAGAAGAAGAAAGGAAACAATATAAGACATCATGCTCATGCTGCAGAGGATGATGAACCTTCCACAAAGAGAACCAGACAAGAAAGTGATTCTTCAAGTGATGAAGAATATGTACTGATCTCCGCTCTTACAGGAACTGTCTCACATGGAAGCAATGATTGGATCATAGACAGTGGTTCTTCCAAGCATATGACAGGATTCAAAGAATAATTTGTGAAGCTATTTGAACATGAGTCACCCCACAAGGTGAAACTTGGGGATGATTACTAGTATCCATTAAAATATAGTGGTGAATCCTCCTATATACTCGACTCTGGAAATTCTATAAAGATGAAGAATGTATTATTTGTTCCAGGACTAAAGAAGAACCTCCTCTCCATATCTGCATTGGATGCAAAAGGAATGAGGGTTGCTTTTGTATATGGCCAAGTTCTTATGTGGCCAAAGGGAAAGACTTTTGACGATGCAATAGTGATTGGGGAACAAGAAGGAGGACTATACAAGCTGAAGGGCCAACCAGAACAAGCTTTGCTTCATGACTCAGTAGAACCAAATGAACTTTGGCATAGAAGGCTTGCACATGTGCATTATAGAGCACTACCACTTGCAAGCAAAGCTGTTGAAGGTCTTCCAGAAATTCAAGCAAAACATGATGGGGTCTGCAAAGGATGTGCGAAAGGAAAGAATACAAAGAAGACATTTCCAAGTAGAAAGAGCAAAGCAAAAGGAATCTTGGAAATCATCCACTCCGATGTATGCGGACCAATGTCATCAAGTTCTCTAAGCGGGTATGCATACTATGTTTCTTTTATTGATGACTTTTCTAGGAAGACATGGATTTACTTCATGAAGAACAAAGATGAAGTATTCAACAAGTTCGAGGAATTCAAAGCTTTGATCGAGAACCACACTGAAAAGAAGATCAAGACTTTTCGATCAAACAATGGCAGGGAATTCACTTCGAATGAGTTCAAGGAACTATGTAGAGACTCAGGGATTAAGAGGGAGTTATCCACCCCTTATAATCCACAACAGAATGGGATTGCAGAAAGGAATAATACAACTATCATGGAAGCTGCAAGAGCTATGCTTCATGATCAAGATATTCCCATGCATCTTTGGGCAGAAGCAGCTATAACAACAGTGTATGTACAGAACCGTACTCCTCATAGAGTACTCGAGAACAAGACTCCTAAAGAAGTCTTCTATGGTAAGAAACCAGAATTCAGCCATCTCAGAATATTCGGCTGTCCAGTATACATACACATTCCAAAAGAGAAGAGGACAAAATTAGATCCTTCATGTGTGATGTCCCCGGTTTTGACCCTGGTTACATTAAAAGGTACATGATGTATATATTGTAATTAATCGTGGTGAGGAGCTAAAGGGAAAAGCCCCACCATCAATTTGGTTGTGTATGTTTTGGAAATAGGGATAGTTGCCGATGGTATATCATGCTATCCGACACATTATAAATTGGCATCATGTAAATACGCACATCAATTAAAATAAACCTACAGCCAGCTACGACGGTGTAATGTTGAATGAAAAGGGCATGATTCTTAAGGTTAAGGGGGTTTTTTCCAAACAGTGGGGGTCATTGGGAGTTTTCCATGTGTCACCACCCTATTTGCTTTGCTAATCTGACCTTGTCTCATCCAAGCACCACTTTAATGTTATGCTGAGTTGTTGAGACAGTTATTGCTGGAAGTGAAGGGTGGCAGGACTGTCAGTCTTTGCCACACACTCACTCCACCAACCATCTCTCCACCTTCACGTGGGTAAGGGAACCATCACTACACCACTCTCTAGTTCATTGGGTTCACTCTCATGTAGGGACGCGCAGGGGGCCAGTTCATCTTCCTCACGCAAAGCTGAGTTAAGAAGGGGTGCGATTTCTTTTTGGGGGGTTCGCTAGTCCTTTCACACACTACCTTGCTAATCGGAGAAATGTTCTTCCCCTTATTCAGACAGGAAGTCTGTGTTTCGACCCCTCCATTGTTGAACTGTAAAACACTGTCGTGATTATTCACTATGGGGTTTCTTTCCATGGTTTTCTAAGTGATATGTCTTCCCCCTGTTCACGCAAGGAGTTTGTATCTTCTACCATTACCAGAATGTGTAGCATTCTGTTTACTCCACTTTTGTGTTTGGTGTGATGTCTACTTTTACATCATGTTTTACAATTAGTGTTGCGTCTAATATTGCATCCATATTGCACTACTACATTTTTTACCTTTAGAAATACATTGCAATATCATTAGGGCATGGAGGAATCGAACCACCAACCTCCTGCTTGTAAGGCAGGCGCTCTTCCATTGAGCTAGAACCCTTTAAGAATCGAGAGAGGAACAATATTAACACAGATTTCATCATATGTAATTATAATAAAAGACAATAAGATCCAAAGACAATCACACTTAAAATCCAATTTATTTTTCCAAACACACTAATAAGCACAAAAATCTACCGTGATCAAGAAACAAAATATCCTAAACAATTACGCAATCTATTAACACCACTACATTTCGACCAAAAATCCGACGACTGTATTGTCATATTTTCGACACTTCCCTGTCGCATGTACGACACTATTATTTTTTTTAAGCGTCGGTGGATTTTCGTCGGTTATCCGACATCTTTCCAACCCGTCGGTTAAGCGACAGCTCAGTTTACCGTCGGTTAAATGTAAATCGTCGGTTATCCGACATCTAATTCATATGAAACTTTAAACTGATATGTCGCTTAAACGAGGATAATGAAAACGTAAGCGTCGGTTAAGTGACGGTGGAGAAATTTATAAAAAAAAACTACACTTACAGGCCGTCGCTTCTACAGTGAAACCCGTCGCTTAACCGACGGATTATGAAAACGGAAGCGTCGGTTAAGCGACGGTGACGAAATTTTTAAAAAAACATTTACACCCACAGGCGTCGCTTAACCGACGGATTATAAAAACTTAATTGGTTGAGGTTTTCGCTGTTGCGAATAACAGTTGTGTGACATAAGCCTAAGTTTTGAAGGATCACCTAAACCGAGTTGATTTGCAACCCTCTTAACAACATCATCATAAGTGTCCAGCTTTGACCTGCAAACATCACAGATGAAAGCAACATGGATAGAACAAGTTTCAAACCTAGACAAAGCTCCTACACATTGAACTTCTTTGACATATTAAAGTTCACTGCATATAAATAGAATTGTACTTACAGTTCAAGACAAAAGTCATCTTCTTTTGGCTTATCCAGATGCCGAAAATTAACAATCTACAGATCACATGCAATCAGAAATTCAACGTATGTTAAAATGACTTTCAAAACCAAGGAACAAATCATGTTCTTCATGAAGCACACATGCCTTTCTACACGATAGTTGCAAGAATGACTTCTTCACTGATAAAGGCAATAATTGGCAACTTTGCTCACAAGATGTAATGAGATTGAGTGCTAAGGAAAGCATGATTAACCAACTATCATTGGTAAGTTAGCCCCCCTGAACTTTTATATATGCATTCCATGCAGCCATATCTAGGAGCAATAAACATAATATGCAATTTCATTCTCATTAAAATACATGTTTTCTTGATTTCGAAATTTGCAGCAATAACTTTGTCAGAAGATAAGTATAACTAAAGACTGTTATCAAACCATATGGTTGGAAATAGGCAAACCATGAAACTATTTAGTTGTATTTTGGTTCAGATATGTATCGCACTCGGTTTCATTTTGCTATATTCACCCGTAAAATGCTATATAAATGAGAAAACTTTACATAATTGTGTTTAATGGTTTGGAATCTGGATTTGCATGGATGTACATGATAAGATTTTTTTTTTAATTGAATATTTTCAGTATTTTTTGGTCGACCGGTTTGTGTCCTGTTTTTTACCTGTTCAGGTACAGTTCTTGTTTTTGGGGTCGATCGGTTCTGATAACATTGTCTTCCATATATATGGTGATTCTCAATATTCCAACAATCAAGCACCTTAGAGCTTGTCAAAAGCTACCGAAATGATTTTCATCTAAGGAAGGGTTACTTCCCAACAGGGGCGAGTTTACCTTTGCATCTCAGCAGCTCAAGTGTTAATCAGCCAGTTTGTGGGGTTCATGGGTTGTCAATCCCCAAAGGGAAGTCCCTGTAGCTTACTGCTTAGCTATAGTAAAATATTGAAGTAAATCGTGACCCCTTTTTAGAGTATCTACTATTGAGGAAGAGGCATTTTCACCTACAACCAAAAAGCATGCGAGATCTTGCATTCTTTCAGCACTTTTAGCAGTCACCTGCAGGAAATTGGGCAACCAATGAAGTTATTGCAGTCATCTTCAAATTGTTGAAACTGGTTGGATTCATGCTGTCCTATTTCCATCAATACAACCATTGAGATGACTTCCATCCTACAAGGAGTTTCCAGCTAGCTACAGCAGTGCCTTTGAGAAGTGTTTGACGGAAGTCCATACCAAGTTTAAGGCAATTGAAGAAATCTTAGCCTAGCTTGGGTTGGGGACTTTACACAGCTATCGTGTAGAATTTAGTAGATGAATCCAACCCAGAATTAATTTATATCCAATCCATTTTTTATTGGATAAATTATGGAAAAAATATCAAGCTTTCTGGGATCCTATACTAAGCCAAGTTGCTACAAAGAAGCTATATTGTACTTTTACTGTCAGATTGTAAGGTCTAACAAACCAACTATTATGTAAAATTTAGTAGATGAATCCAACCCAAAATTAAAGTTATGTCCAATACATTTTTTGATTCCCACCAATTACTGACTACCATAGAATGTTAAATATGCTAGTCTAAAAGTTCTCAACCTGTCCTAAAAGTCGACTAGATGCTAACCTAGTCCTTTCCCTCTGACTCGCCCAGTGGGTTATGGGTATCACACATTCTCTTTACGATTTTACTGACACATGTGACTGTTTTATGTCATGGAAAACAATATTTTTTCTTCCTCAGAATAGAAGATGATATATCATAGACCATGTGTAAACTTTAATTGATCTAGTAACTTATGACTTGAACCTAGCAACTATTTAGAAATTATACTGTACCACTCACTGAGGTAAACAAAAAGACTTGGTGTGTACCATTTTTATCCATTTTGAATGTCACAAGAAAATGTATGGTACTGTACGCATCTTTCATGACTTGTGACAAACTATATTCTTCAGAGTAAATTTGCATACCATAAAGTTACTGTAAACTAGTTTTCCAAGAGTTCAGTCATTCTTGATGCTCTACTTATAAATTTCCTGTTAATATCTCATAAATAGAAATATGCAGCCTCATGGACTTTGTTGAAGTGCAGGTGAGCTAACAATATTTCATCAATTGTATGTGGCCTTTATTTAATGGGATTTCTTTGCTTATATTTTTTTCAAGTATGTTTATTTTATATGCTTGGTGAAAAGTGGTTTTCAAATTTTGTATCGTGCTTGACATAATTCTTCAAAATAGGTGACATATCTGCCGTTGTCTATTATAATCACAACATTTAAGAAACAGGATGTCAAACGCCCACTGGAAGGATTTGGAATCCTTGTTCCATCTAAAGAAGAGAAAAATGGTTTTCGGACATTAGGCAAGCCACTATCTCTTCATTTATTTAAAGGGCTACAATAATCATTTCATATAATAAGTTTCTGCTGTATGGTTGTATATGTTCTAAGAAGAAATAACCATCGCTTGTCTTTGAAAGGTATATAGTGCTTCTACATCGTAAGTTGTATCAGAAACTATTCCTTGTACAGGTACACTATTTTCTTCTAGCATGTTTCCGAATAGAGCACCAAGTGATCAATATTTGTTTACAACCTTTATTGGAAAGAATCGGAACACAAAATTAGCTAAAAACCAACTGTAAGTAAATTTTTAACAGAGCAATGTAAGCCGTTAATTAATAACATGTCATCACTCAAATTTGTATTTTTTATGTTATTATTTATAGATCACTTGTGAACCATTCATTCTTAATAAAACATTCTACTACTTTGTTCATTCCATTTTCACACATTGGTAGAAAGGACTTACAAGAAGTTGCAGTGAATGACCTGAATACAATTTTGGGTGTGGGGAGAGACCATTGTCAGTAAAGTAAGTGCATTTGATGGCTTGATGCTTGAATATTATTTTTAGCATGTGGTTTCCAATTCCCTATGGCCGTCTGTTGACTTTTATGAAAATTATGCACTTTGATACCAAGACAGTTATTGGCCATCAGGTTAGGCTATGGTTTTGTTTTTAGTAGTTCTTCTTTGGGCACTTGTTTCAGAAGCCATTTCAGTAACAAAAGAATTTTAAACATATAGGCCTTTTAAGGGTTCTAAATTGAACTTCACATACTTTGCAGACATATTTACTGGAATGAAGCATTTCCTGTATACAGTCTTGATTACAACTCAGTTCTGGCTGCCATCGATAAGATGGGAAAGAGTCTTCCAGGGCTCTACTTTGCTGGTAAGTTGTACCTTGCATTATTTAGCTCATGTTATTAATATATAAATCTATATGAAGAGAATGACCTTCTGAATTGGAAACTTCTAAGATTGGCTTCTTTTAGTAGATGTAGCAAGATAAAAATAAAGCTGCTGAAATACACTAGTTAAAAGTTCTAAATATATTATGGAACACCCTAGATAGATGTCAAAATGGCTATATGAAGGGTTTGGAAAAGTGCTGAATTTTTTATTTGATTGAAATATTAGATTCAACCTTTACAAATGCCTCTGATGGATGTTATATAGCAGTACAAAATTATTAACAGAATTTGTGCATATTGGAAAGCTAGAGTTATCGACCATTTTTCAATGTTTTATGGTATGGGAAGTCTGAAATTTTTTAATAGACTTAAATTTGAATATAAATCCAACTATGTACTAAGCTTTATATTTTCTTTTGGTTTTATAACATATAATAACTGCTCATTTTCCAGGTAATTACAAGGATGGGTTATCTGTAGGAAAGGCATTAGTTTTTGGATTTAAGGCAGCAGACCTGGCAATCTCAGGTTTGAACTCGATGGGCTTGTGCACCGTGATGGGGACTGACCATGAAGTCAAATAGCTGAATCCTTTCAACCGTGTCGACAATGCTACTCGTCTTTTTCCATTGCTCATTGCTAAATGTCTTTTTCTTTTTTCTAAATTTTATTTATGGAATAGACAACCATTGTACAACATGGTATAGAGTACATTAATCAACCAATAGTAGATATGCATTCAAGATACAAAACATATATGATATAATCATCTCAATCTTCATGTTTTTGCATTCAAGGAGGAAGTTCCACTCTAAAGCAGGGATTTTCATAATACTAGGCTTTATTTACGGCAAGGTGAACTACCATATATTCATCTTAACTTCATATTTATTAAAAAGTGAGAAGGATTTTTAAAAAAGCAAGTGCAAACTACTCACTGCAAAGAAATTCCAATGTTATGATTAATTTATTCAAAATTTTCAATGTTCTTTTCATGAATTAAAAGAATTAAAGGTTTCCTTTTGGCATTAAATGTCAGACATAGGCATTTTTTCCTTAATTTATTAGTGTTATACACACAAGTTACACTGAGATCTCTTCCTCCCCAAGGTGTAAGAGCACCTTGATTCTTTCGATACAAACATGAAAGAACAAACTTAAATACTCAAGCAATCCATAATAAGGAATGATGTTTTAATAGGCGGATCACTTTCAAATAGTAACAGACATGGATAAAATAATATTTCAAATGATATTATGTTGAAGATCAGGGCAGCACTCTGCATGACTGTGACGTAAATAGATGAACTCTACGATCTAAAGAATATTGAACCCTAAGTTGCATGGAAATGCGTTCAGATACAAAATTCAAATACAGATCCACTCGGATATTTGAGAAGTATGGATACACCCAGATATATATCGTTGAAAAAAATCCTGAACCAGAAACCTAGAGGATTTATATTTTGAAATATATTTCATTTTAAATCGTTCTCACAAGCTATGGAAACTTCATATTTGTGTCTCAACTCTCTACATGGCACTCCTATATTCAATATTGTCAATACTCATTTTTAATGTTCTAGAACATCCTTAATATGGCTGCCTACTTGTTTAGTGGCCAAACTCAACAAGATATGTAACCTATTCAAATATCCCTGCTTTATTAAGTGTTTTTTTTACTTGCTCGTAAATAGGATAACACAGAATCACATGCATTTCATCCTCAACTTCTCTTCGCTTTCAACAAGCATAGACACTCTTCCAAATTTATATTTTTCCATGTCCCTGTTTCAACTGCTAGGTGATAAGAGCTTAGCCTGTAATGAGAATTGTCTTTTATGCATGGAGATCCTCTTGATATATTATTGTTCTCTGCAAGTAAACGTTGGGCTATATTGATAGAATCTCAATTTCTTGCTAGTATCCTGCTAGAGATTCTCTAGAACCTTCTACTGTGAAGTGTACCAAGCCCTGAATAGTTTATGATTTATGATTTTATCAAGTAAATCTAGCTCTTCAAATCCCCATTATAAATCCATCTCATCCCAGCAACCCTCAGCAAGACTCTCATTACTTGACACAGTAATATGTTTGTGTCTATATGCCTTACTTTGATTAAATGCACCAGAAATTTGCATAATCCTTCTCCCTCTAAGGATAGAATACACATTTCTGGCATTTGCCATAGCAGCAAGATTTGAATATGATTGGGTACTGCAAAAAATTTGTAAAGAAAGAGTCCAGTATAGCTCCATTACAGAAGTATACATCTCATTGATATGAAAATATGCATTTTGTTCCAGATTTTAATTGAAATTTCAACCTCATGAACGTCCAACATTCCTTGAATATTTGGTGATTTAGCTTATATTTACAGGTAGGTGTCTTTAGGTTTTTAAAATATTTTTGGGGGTTTTGGGCTGCTTTTTTAGGTTTATATGTTGACAGCGTTTAACAACATGATACTATCAAAGACAATCAAGATTCAAAAGTAAAATGACTAAGGTGTATCCATACTATAAAGGAAAATTCACCAAATTTCAGCCTACTGCCAAATAAATTTGTACTGCTTCCAAATTTACAACAAATTGCTACTATGGTTTTCACTAACACCAAAGGGTAGGAGTTGATACTTTTACTAAGATACCGATTTCTGCAAACATCATAGGGAGAGGTCCTAGTTCTTCTAGAAGAAGAGGTCCTAACTCCTGGAGCAGAAAGATCTCTTGGCATTACAATATAAACATGAACATATAGTTTTATTGTATTAAAAAAGGATCTGAAAAGCAAATAGGAAGTAGGGTTCACTTATGAAATAGTTTTAATATATTCAAGAAGGGTACGAAAAGTTTTAATAATATGAAATAGTTTTAATAATATATATAGTTTTATTGCATTCAAAAAGGATCTGAAAAGAAAACAGCAAGTCGGGTTCACTTATGAAATAGTTTTACTATATTCAAGAAGGATATGAAAAGCCAACGGGCCAACCATTGATTCACTGGTGAGGTTGATGGATTATTGAACCATCTAACAGGGTTGCACTTTTGCTATGATCTACAGTCTGCCCCACTAGAATGACATGAATTTCAAAGGCACGAGGCTGAGTGCAAGTCCTGAGGGACGATTTTGACAGAATAGCTACCCCTCAAAATTGGCACCTAAGTTACGAAAATCCGTTTAATACAGAACAACCGCTCAGACTGTGTTTTTGAAACCATTTCCATATAAATTTATCAAAAAATAAATGCATAAGAACACAGAGAGACCTTACAATGGGATCTTTTTTCTCACGGTAAACGACATTTCGAGACCTAAAGCTAAGAAAGAGCAATTTTTAAGCCACAATCTACAGTTAGTTCAAAAGCCTTGGTGATATTTCTTCGAAAATAAAAAATCCTTGATGATAAACTATAAAAGGGATACGTTTCCTCCATCAAAGAATTTGAAACCACATCTCATAGTTTTCCCAACCTGATTCCTGAAAATAGACTTATGGTTGAACTGGTCGGGCTAAAATCGAAAAGGCCTTCGAAAAAAGGAAACAAAATATCTATTTCTGAAAAGATTGTAGTACGAAACTGAAAAC
>LPNX010440802.1:0-17508 GCA_001517045.1 Pseudotsuga menziesii | reverse complement strand
CTTTGGCATAAGGATTACAAAGAAGATTTCAATAGATACCCACTAGCCTAATGGGTAGGAAATGAACCTAAGCGTCGGATATGCGACGACACTTTCCATGTTAAATAGTTGACCAATTAAAGGCGTCGTCGCTTAAGCGACGCTTATGAGAATATCCGTCGCATAACCGACGGTTATGAGAATAGCCGTCGCTTCACCGACGCTTGTGGCCACATTTACAAAAAAAAATGTATCCTTGTGATTTTTGGTAAGTTTAAAAAGAGAAATCCACACGCCGTCGGATTTTGGATCGAAATGTAGTAGTGTAAAGTGGTCCGCAAAAGGATATTAGAGAACAAGATAATGTATTGATGCATAACTAATAACCTAAACTTGAGAAAGACAAAGAATAAGGGATGTGTTTAAGAAATAGTTGTAGAATCCAATTGAGGATGTGTGTGTTGCTACATAAATGTTGCTATTCATTGATGATGTGATTTTGTTCATCAATGGGATGGTAATAGAAGCACTCATAAATGAATAAAGTTTAAATACATATCTCATTCAGAATTCAACAAGCCTAGAAAATTTCATGATTTCGGTATTTTAAAGATTGTTAGGATTGGAGCATTTCAAGACAAGATTCCATCATGTATGGTTTGAGAGACCCTTGTAAAGTGAGATTGTATGGTCTCTAAAAATTGCATTTTCACATTCTTGAGTTGAGTTCTCAAGGTCATTTTCTGGGTGATGTTCTTTCCTTCAAATAGCTTTGCTAATGCATCAAACGTTTCCTTAGGGGTCTTCAAGGATGAAACATGGGGGATCAAGTGATCCTTGATGGATTCAGCAATGATCCTATTGGCCTTAATCATACTCTTCTTGTGTCTAACCTTGTCTTCATCTCCCTCTGGCTCTACAACTTCTTCCTTGATATAGTTTTCCAATTCATGCTCTTCTAATATGAGAAGCACTCTATACTTCCATGCCCGAAAGTTCTCCACTCCTTCAAGCTTGTCATCAAGCTTGGTATTGTTTGTCATATTGGTAAAATGAGAACCTCAAATGGAAATAAAGATAATAGTGCTTATTAATAGAGATGTTTCACTCAAGTGCTTGCTCCAATGCCTTCTGAAATATGTTTTCTGGTTCACCTAGGGTTTGAAAGAGAAACCCTAATTTTTTAATTTTGGAATCTTGCAAATCTTAATTAAGAGAGAGATGTTCCTCCCTAATGCACCTTTTCTTCTAGATCTGTGGACAGAATTGACAAAAATCTAATGCCCTAGTTTTTCCGGAGCAACAATGATAGGGCCAAAACTAAAAGTTCTTGAATCTAAATTATGCCGCCTCCACAAAACGATGTTCTCTCCTGGGGAGAGTTGGAGAATGCTTAGGTTGAACCCAATTGGTGGACATAAAGTCTTATAGAATGGAGCCTTAGTTATTAACCTCGATAGTTTTTAGGTCAAAACTTAACAACCAAAAACTAGAATCTTCCTCCATAGAAAGATGCTCCCTTCTAGGGCGAGTTCGATGATGCAAAGGGAAAGCTTGATCTATGGATGGAAAGATAGAAAACATGGATCTTTAATCTCTGGCAGTTGCAGTTGCTACAACTGTTACGACTGTACAATACATTCTTTTAGCATAGCTCTAAAACCATGCTAGAATTTTATACTTCAATGATGGTTATGTTAGATCTTCAAACAATTTGCATTATATCACAATAACCATATGCACTAGGATAATTGAAAGAAAGACAAGCAGGACAAGACAAAGAGACACAAAAGTTTATCCTCTGAGAAGCCCTTAAAAAAGAAAACCTAGAAACTTCTTCAGTATATATTCATCAATAAGTACAAAGTCTTTTAGTACAATCCAAGAGCTTAAGGATCTTCCACACAAATATCTTGAGCATAAGATAAGATAGAAAACCCAAGAATAGGGTATCTTCACAATGCAGCTACTCTTCATAAGAATAGGGTATCAATATATTTTAGAAGGCCTCAAACATTTGTGTGAATATTCTATTGCACAGGTATTCTTTTATTTCATTGCGGTTTTTTCTTTTTGTTATGATATTGTCCAGCCTCAGCACTGAGATCTCTGTTTTCTGTTTAGGACCTTACTTTAGAGAATTTTGCAAGTATATATGATCTTGCTGAGTCATAACATGCAACTTCTTTTGTTGGGAGAACGAAAATTGGAACAATTTCAATATTATGTTTCCCTTGTGGTTTGAATTTTGTACTTTGGTGGGGTGTTTTAGAATAATCCCACTTGTTATGCATGCTTTAAATGGTAAACATATCCCATATGCTTTAAATGATGACGATGATGAACTAGATGACAATGACAATGACAATGATGATGTTTTTGATGATGACAATGATGGAAATGATGATGATCATCATCGTCATTGCCATCTTTGTCATTGTCATCATGATTATCATAATAGTCATCATCATCGACATAATCATCATCGCCATTGTCCTTAACATCATCATCATCATGATTATTGACATTTTCATCAGTTATTCATCATTACCTTTGGCATAAGAAATAACATCTACCCAAAATATGTGATTAGTGGAAAAGGGTCATGGAGGATACACACGATTTATGCATGACAAATAACAACTTATTTTTTAAGATGATCAACATCATCATTCTCATTGTATTCATCATCATTGTCATTGTCATCATCACCATCATCATAATTCATTTCATTTCCATCATAACCATCGGCAATGTTGGCATTGCCATTATCTTCATCATCATCATCATCATCATCATCATCATAATCGTCGTCATCACCATCATTGTCATCATTCTCCTCATTATCAACAACATTATCATCATCATCATAACCATCCTCAATATCATAATCATTATCCTCATTTTCATCTTCAACATCTGGGTGTAAAACTGGATGCAAAAGTGGATAAAAACATGGATGCAAAAAAGGATGCAAACATGGATGCAACAAAAGTAGGCACAAAAGTGGGTGCATAATGGGGTGCACAAAAAATGGATGCAAAAGGTGATGCAAAAGTGGATGCAAAAAATGATGCAATCATGGAAGCAAAACATGATGAAAAAATTGGCGCAAAAGTGGATACAACCATGGATGTAAAATTGGATACAAAATTGGATGCGAAAGTGGATGCAACAAAAGTAGATGCAAAAGTAGTCGTAACACCCAAAGCAAAACCCGATGCAAAAGTGGATGCAAAAATGGATTCATAAAGGGATGCAATAACTGATGTAAAATTGGATGCAAAAAAAGATGCAAACGTGGATGCACAAGTTGAAGCAAAAGTGGGTGTAAAAGTAAGAGCAAAAATGGGTGTGAATTGGGATGCGACAAAAGTAGATGCAAAAGTGGATGCAATAGTAGATGCAAAAAAAGACGTAAACATGGATGCAAAATGGGATGCAAAAAGGGATGAAAATGTGGGTGCAAAAGTGGATGAAAAAATGGATGCAAAAGTGGATGCAAAAATGGCTGAAATAAAACGAGATGCAAAAATAGACTCAAAACAGGATGTAAAATTTGATGCAAAACTTGGCACATGAAGGGATGCAAAAAAAGTAGCAGAAGTGGATGCAAAAGTGGATGAAAACAAGGGCATAAAAATTGAGGCAAACATGGGCATAAAAGGGGGTGCAACAAGAGTAGATGTACAAACTAGGCGCAAAATTAGGTGCAAAACTAGGCTCAAAACCTGTCGCAAAACCTGATGCAAAACCTAGCGCATAACCAGGTGCAAAACCCGGTGCAAATTACGCCGCAATTTGTGCCAGATTTAGAAAAAGGACGCAAAAAATGCCTAAAATAGCTCCAACCCGTGAAATTGCGCCATTTTGTCCAAAAAATGAAGAAAAATACACTGAAAGATGGTCTAGATGCAAAAAGAGACGCTAAATCCAGTTTTTGTTGTAGTGAGCGTGCGACCTTTCAGTCCTCCAAACGCTTCATATCCCTCTCTCTTTTTTGTGTGCACTCATGGACCATTTAGTAACTGATCGGTTTCTAGTTCTGCACCTTTGTAGCTACTGCTTCTGTCTTCTATTCCACTTGCCCTCCCTGCGATCCTGCTGGTTTCGGCTCTACCTCTACCAACTGGCCCGTCTCCCTTCGCGCCGTAGTAGTTTGACCGATCTCCGGAACCCACCTGCAATCAAATGACCTGCATCATTCATTGGAATCGCATTCAAATCATATCAACTAAAACGACTAAGCATTAAGAGAGGCCATGTTGCATTACTGCCACAAGGCTTAACAAACGCTGGCACCACTACTTCGTCTAACTATGGGTTCGAAGGAAAACACCCACGACAGGAAATGAGAACTCATCGAAGGCTCAGAGCACTAACCTCAGCAGGGTAGACCTAATCACATCCGTAACAGCAGAAAAGAAAAGGTTAAGGACACGTGACCAGCGAGCGGAAAAACTCTCAATCGATAGTTAGAAGATATGACATCGGAAGCTAAATGACTTTCCCAGCCGCAACGGTGGAAAAGGAAAGGTTAAGGACGCAAGAGATATGCATCGACAGGTGGAACGCTTTTCACTTCGGACAGCTAGCTACTTTGGGAGCCGCAACGGTGGAAGAGGAAAAGACAAAGTCTTCTGATCAAAATAAAAGTGCTAAGTGCTTAAAGACTTTGAAATTTAGCAACGGTTAAAAATGTTTCTCCTCCGAAACAGTGTTTTGCAAAAAGCAAATGGTCTTATTCATCTTCGGCTAGCAAACCAAACTCAAATCTGCGACCCATAGCAAAATTCAAACACAAGCAACTTCCGGAGACAGGCTGCAAGTAAATCTTTAAAATCATCCAAAATTAAAACATGACCAAAAATTCATGGATAAAAACAACTTGAAGAAACATTCAATCATGAGGGGGGGACCAAAATTTTATAAAAAAAATTTGGGGAAAACAGTTGCAGCAGCAACAATTGGCGACTACCTGGTGAACCTAGATCTCTGGACCATTTCTTCCTTAAGTAACAGACTGTTTAACAATAAAACCAACATATTGAATTCTTCTAGATTTGTGGATTTTCCAAATGGCAGATATATGAACTTTGAATCATTGAGGGTAGTCCAATTTAGGAAAATGGAAACCAAGATTTTAAAGTCAAGATAGCTCTTTCGAGGCCAGAAATATGAGTTTCATTTTGCCTCTGTCTTCGGGTAGCTTCCAGCTTGGACACCACAGGATCGTCACATATGGTAGACAAAAATATTCATTTGTTCCTCATTCCCATGCCATTTTGCACCTTTTTTGTCCTTTGGGACTTTTTTCCCTTTTGAGTCCTCCTCATGCCTTTCTTTCTGAATTTTATTCAGGCTCCTCTATCCATCATGTCCTTTTGTGTGAGAGATGTATGTAATTTTCATCTCACAGACAGAGAAGAACTTTTGGAAATTTTATACTCATGTGACTTAGTACTTTGATTTGATACATATTGCTTTCTTAGGAGTTTTGACTCTTCTTAGCCTTTTGGCTTTCAATTCTTGGCATGGGATCATTTATATATAATATACTGTTTACCTTGCTCCCTTTCCATGGGTCTTTTGCTGTCACCCCCCTAGGAAATTTTTTAAGTGTAAGATGGATGGAGCCTCGGAATAGTATTCTAGACTTTTTAATATTGAGTTACTTTACAGGGATTAAGCAGGACTTCAATGTGTTCATATCCATTTAGGAAAACTGCTAAACTAGAAGAAATTCTATCAGATAAAACCATAAAACACAGTCTTATAATCAAGGGTTTTAGTTAGTCTAGAATTCTAATGTTCTCCATGCGACCAGAGCTTGCTTCTTTTTATTGAAATCAAACAGCAAATTTAAACTAAAACAAAACTAAACTTCATGACTCAAAGACTCAAAAAGACGGCCAAGCCAGATTATTTATATACAAGACAGAAGAAATTCAAACAAAACTCAGGAAAAATAAGGCTTGAGAACCAAACCATTTACTGGTAAGTTCTCTTCACACCCCTGCAGATCTTGTAACTTATAAGTAGAAGGGCCAAGCTTTGCCGCAATCTGAAAAGGGCCTTCCCACAACTGCTGGAATTTAGTATGCTTTCCTTTCTCATCATGGGGGTGGTCCCATTTCAGAACCAGATCTCCCACTTCAAATTCTTTTGTTCTTGCCTTATGTTTGTCGAACCATCTCTTTATTACCTCCTGTTGTTGCTTAAAGCGCTCTCTGGCTTTAGAGCTAGCCTCTTCAGCTTTCAGAAGATTACATATCCTCATCTACAAAACTTCATTCTCCGACCCTCTAGACTCTTGAGCTATTATGGAGGAGGGTAGCATGATATTGGGGGGAAGAATAGCTTCTTTACCATACACAAGGGTAAACGGTGACACTCCTATCGCAGACTTGGGGGTGACTCTATCGGCCCAAAGGGTGTTTGGTAGCGCCGAGTGCCAACTCCTCTGGTTTTCTATCACAGTCTTCTCTAAAATTCTAGTCAAATTATTATTAGTAGATTCAGCCAGGACATTTCCTTGTGGGTAGTAATTAGCAGAATAATGCAATTTTATCCCTTTATCATGAGCAAAAGTAGTTAATTTAATTGATGAAAAGTAAGTAGCATTATCAAAGACTAATGAAACTGGAACTCCAAACCTGGTCATGATATGGTCTTGTAGGAAGCTGATGACCGTGTTCTGATTTATTTTGCGTAGTGGGACGGCTTCAACCCAACGAGTGAAGTAATTAGTTGCGGTCAGAATGTACTTATGTTGTAGGGAATAGTTCGGCTTTATCTCCCCAATAATATCCAACCCCCATTGCTCGAATGGCTCCGAGATCATTACAGGCTTTAGTGGTGCGGTTGCTTTAGATTGTCTTCCACCACACCTTTGACAGGTTTCTCCCTTCCTGACAAGGGCGTGTGCATCTTTGAACAGCGTGGGCCAATAGTAACCTGCCCTGAGAATTTTGTGTGCTGTGGTATCTCCTGAAAAATGTCCCCCAGCAGGACCATTGCGCGAATCTGTCATTACTTTCTTCGCATCTTCTTTCTCTAAGCATCTAAGAAGGACTTCGTCGTAATTTTTTCTGAATAATACTCCTTCAACAATTTGATAGGAGGCTGATTTGAGACGTAGCGCTCTTCTTTGCTTAGAATTCCAATGTTCTGGCAACAATCCTGCTTGAAGATAATGCACGAGGTCTCTATACCAAGACTCGGGAGCCGTAAACAAAGGACATACATCCATCAAATGTAATTCAGCCTCATCCTCCCAACCGTGTTCTTCATTGTTCTCATTTTTAGCCATTAGCTTGCACAACCCTTGTCGTTTAACTATAGAAGCTAGCTTGAATTCAAGGTCATACTCTTGAAGAGCTGTTACCCAATTGCCCCTTCTTTCTCCTAACTCCTTTTGTACAAAAAGTGACCTCACAGCTAGGTATGGAATGATCACCTTGGTTCGATTTTTTAATATGTAGGGCCTGAATTGTTTCACTGCTTTGAATACTTCATAAGCTTGTTTATCAATAGCTGGGTAATTTAATTCGGCCCCTTTTAGACCAGTGCTCATGAAAGATATTGGGCATTCATCCCCCCCATCTTCCTTTTGGGTAAGCATAGCTGCTAGTGAATCATAGGATGCAAAAGTATACAGAATAAAATCTTTGTTGAAATCTGGGCTTTTCAGGGAGGGTGCGTGTGCAATAGTAGTTTTGATTTTGCTGAATGCGTTCTTTTCAATCTCAGTCCACTTGAATTGTGCATTTTGCTTTACCATTTGCTGCAGAGGCTTGACAATCTGAGCGAAATCAGGCACAAATCTTCGCACGAAGTTAATTGTTCCCATAAATGATTGCATCCCTTTTTTATTATGGGGTAAGGGAATCTGTTCAATGGCCTTGATCCTTTCTGGATCTATAGAGATTCCCTTTTTTGAAACTATGTGACCCAGCAACTTGCCCTCCGTGACCGCGAACACACACTTCTTAGGGTTGAGTGATATGCCATATTTCCAACAGCGTTCAAATATCTGCCTTAAATGAAACCCGTGCTCTTCTTTCCTCTTTGAGAATATCATAATATCATCAAGGTACACTACAGCACTACGGCCAATCAGACCGTGGAAAGCTATGTCCATAGGCCTCTGAAATGTAGCTCCAGCGTTTATAAGCCCAAAGGGCATTCTTCTGTAGGTGAAAGTTCCCCATTTGGTCCTGAATGTTGTCTTCAACCTGTCTTCTTCGACAACTAATACTTGATTGTAGCCCGAGAAACCATCCAATAAAGAAAATAGTTCAGAACCTGAGACCATTTGTAGTAGTTGCTCCATGGGTGGAACAGGATAGTTATCTTTATCTGAAGCATGGTTCAAATTCCTGAAATCCACGCATAGCCTGATTTCTCCAGATTTTTTTCTCACTGGTACCAGATTTGATACCCACTCAGAGTGTCTGACCTTAAAAATGATTCTAGCATCCAATAATTTCTTCACTTCACTCTGAATGAGCGGTTCCAATTTTGGATGCATTTTTCTTAAGGGTTGCTGATAAGGTTTGACACCAGCTTTAATGGGAATAACATGCTGGATGATGCTAGTGTCATATGTCTTCAAATCTTCGTATGTCCACAAGAAAACATCTTTATATTGCCTAAAAAGGCTGATGAACTTATCTCTTTCTGCTGGTGAACAGCATTTTCCTAGATTAACATATTTAGGATTTGTTTCAGTCCCTAAATTTATCAGCTCGAACTGTAGAGATGAGCTGTGAGTCTTCACGTTTGCAGGTCTTCTAAACTTTTCATTCAGATCGAACATTATTTCTAAGGTTTTGACTCCTTTAGGGATGAAATTATTGTACTTCAGCTCGGCCTGATGTTCTTCATCATCTATAATCGCCCCTTTAAATACTTCATCGTTTGTTAAGCATTCTATAATCTGTTGGTCATCATCAAACACTCATAGGTTGGTGATCATATCAAGGACTGATGGCCTCATTTTTATAAGCCTTCAAGTGAGGAGAAACACAATGTATTTGATTCCGGATCTGTTTTACAATTATTTCAGAATCTCCAAAAACTTTTAGATTACTTACCTTTAATTCGATTCCCTTCCTTAAGCCCTGCACCAGTGCCTCATACTCAGTTGTATTATTCGTACATTCAAACTCTAATCTACATGAAAGAAAATGTTTATTCTTCTGGGGGTCAATCAGGACATAGCTGGCCCCTGACCCTTCTAGCATCTTAGAGCCGTCAAAAAACAAAGTCTAGAAATCACTAACTACTGCGCGCAAATCTACTCCTACTGCTAAGTTTACTATGTTACAATCAATTTCATCATCCTGTGAAAATCGAAGGAGATCAGGCTGGGTGTCTGACGTGTTGTTGGCTTCTTCTGCTTGGTAATTTCCTGGTTCCAACTCAATAGAATAATTTCCCAACACAGAATCCACTGGTTCATTCTTCTCCTCAAGTCGATTAACGTTGTATTTCATGTGAGGTTCCCTCAAAATCTTAATTTGGTTTGGACTTCCTTTATATGGCAGCCACAGATGTGACCAATCAAAGGCAAAATATCCATTTAGTTTTGTTGACCAGTCTCTGCTAAGGACAAGCCCATAAGCGTCTGGTATATCGGCCACCACGATATTAATGACTTGGCACACCTTATCATTTGATGACAGGCGGATCAGGACATCCTCCATCTCACCAATTAACTTCACATCCGTCCTGTCCAACTGGACAACTCTCCAAGTGGATGGCTTAGGCTACTCATTTATCCTTTTACAGACTGATATTGGCATGACATTAACCGACGCCCCTGAGTCTATCAGACAGTTATGTACGTTGTGATTAAAAATTTCAAAGTGAGGAGGAAAGGTGGATGTTTTCTCTTAGACTTACCTCCAATGCTGGCTTCTCCGGTTTCTTCTTCCTCTTTAGGTCGATTATCAGTGGGCAGCCTCTCATCCAACGCTTCAAGTGCTTTCAATAGTCTTTTTTTTTTTTGTGGCACTTTGCACATTTCAAATAGTGAAACGTTTGCCTTTGCCTTCTTTATATCCTCCACGATGTCATAATCCATCTGTGGTTCAATGGGGTGCGGTTTATCAACATTCATATTTTCTTCATTGGGCTTGGCCAGTGCATCATTCTGCCTAGGATCTTGACTGGTAATGGTGAATTCAGGAATTATACCAGCTGCGGAATTATTTTGAAATTTCTTAACATTTTTCTGCAGCCTTTTGATCTTTGGGAGTATGAGACTGTCTTCTTTAATCGACCCTTGGCTCCTTGTTGTTACGTTGGTTTCCATGACATCCTTGTACCCCCGATTCTTTTCCTCTTCAACATCAAATAACGAAACAGAATTCCACAAAACCATGGTTTCTTCTTCTTGTCCCTTCATTGCAGTGGTACTCTCTTTTCTTTCTTCATCTCCATCTTCTATTAATTTAGAATCAAACAGCTGATTCATGACCAATGTCATTGAGTTTATCCATTGCGGACAATTCTTTTCAGAGTGGGGTTGTTGGTGGAAAGTGCAAAAATTTCCCATTCCTACCTCTGTAAAAATTCATAGATGTTGAATTGTGCGGAGGAGGTTGGGACTGATTGTTGTTCTCTCTCTTCTTGTAATAGGGCTTGTAGAACTTTTAAGTTTCCTTCTCTTTTTCCAAGTTTATGATTTTATTAGAAAGCTTTTGCATCATTTTTTCCATACTTTCAAAATCTGGTGATTTCTCTTCCTTAGGCTTAGTAAACAATAAAGCTTTCCTTCCCCCACCTTTCTCTCCTGACTGTTTGGGATAATCTTCGATACTTTTTCTTTCAGCCTCCACTATTTCTACCTATTCATAGGTTTCCACCAAAGTAGGCTTGGCCCTTATTTTGGCAAACATGGCCAACTCAGGGCCTAAAGCTGAGGTATAATATTCAATCAGGACCTTGTCTAAAGGTTTGTCAGCTTCAGAAAAATTCTTGAGGTATGCTGCAAATCTTTGAGTAAAGCTGTGCACCTTCTCCTTTCTCTCTTTCTTCAAGGCGCATAGTCCTTTCATGAGGGCTGCATGAGTCTTTTGAGTCGCATACTTACTTCTGAAAATTCTTTCGAAGGTATCCCAATCAGGGATAGAGTTAGCAGGAAACCCAAAATACCATGATGCTACAGCTCCTTTAAGGGTATGCAGGAATAGTCTGCAAACTACATCCTCATGATCCCCAACCCTTAAACCCTCTATTGCCAAGTAAAAGCTTTGCAGGTGGTCATCTACTAGTATCTTCTCACTTGGGCCGAATTTGGGCAGCAGCTTTTCAAAGGATTGGGGTAAATCATGTAGGGGAGGTGTTAGATTTAAAGGTGATCTGGCTCTCCATGTAGGCGATGGATTAGGTGGGTTGGGTGGTTGATTGACGTTTACGCCTACCATGAGTCTGGGTGGAGAGTGAGGAGGTGAACCAACTGGAGTATGAGCAGGAGAACTGTGAGGAGTATCAGGACATTCTTGATTCAAAGGCAATACAACTTCCTGTAAGGCTGTCTCTACTAGCTCTTCCCAATCCCCAACCAACACTGAGTCTTCCAATATAGGATGATCTTTCCTTTTATATTCTCTTCTGGGCAATTCAGGGATGATCGACAGTCCTCCAATCTTCTTCATGTATGCCCTAGTGTGTCTTCTCAGATTATTAACAACCTCGTTGTTGATAGAAAACAAATGTTCCCTATCTCTTTCTTCCAGAATCGGATTATGAAGTCCACTGCTTTCAGAACTGTTACCGGTGGAAAAGTCTCGGGAAAACGGGTTTCCTCGGCCAGCCATGCATTGGCGGCCCTCCTTCTAGCGCCAGAAACTGTTGAGGCCTGGAAATTCGCATGCAACAACAGTAAGGGATTCTCCCCAGTCAACGTTCCCAACTAGCCCATGACTGTTTGGTATAGGGAATCCGTCTGGTTTGCGGTCCAGCTACCGTAGGTCAAGTAACAAAAAAGGGTTTACCGGTTGCGGCCCGGTCCACCATATATATATATTTTTATTTTGAATTAAGATATGAAATGCAAGTGCCTATCTAAAAATGCAGGGTGATAAAGATGCAAAGAGATGTCACAACGTGATGCGCAGGTTCTTACCTCTCGTCTTAGAGCTCATAAGAAACTAAATCACATAAACAGTAATAAAGAAAATACTAACTACACTATCTCTAGAGAGCTGGATATTAATTTATGAGTAATGCGCCACTGTCCATGTGTTATGGAAAATCACAGATAGCTGTTCTTATGACCAAACATATAAACATGAATGAAAGTATACATGATAAGATAGCTCATCAACAGTTAAAATTCCATTACTCATAGTGGAAGACATCACAAAGTATACTGAAGAACATTCGAACCAGAACATAGGTTCGGGAAGTTAGAACTCTCTCACAGCTAATGAAACATAGTCGAAAACAAAATAGTTCCCATTCAACATTGCTCATTTAATCACGTTGATATATTCCACATAGCACTTTCTCCAACCGGCAAAATTTGCAGTCTCTGGTTGTAAAACGAAATAGTTCCTCTTACAAGCAATGGTTTACAATTTTTTCCAGGGAAAAAGCCCCTGTGACTTCTAACTTTTGAATATTTAAACTAAAACAGTTGACCACTTGGGATGCCCACAAGTGTGCGACCTTTCAATCCTCCAAACGCTTCATATCCCTCTCTCTTTTCTGTGTGCACTCATGGACCATTTAGTAACTGATCAGTTTTTAGGTCTGCACCTTTGTAGCTACTGCTTTTGTCTTCTATTCCACTTGTCCTCCCTACGATCCTGCTGGTTTCGGATCTAACTCTACCAAACGGCCCGTCTCCCTTCGCGCCGCAGTAGTTTGACCAATCTCCAGAACCCACCTGCAATCAAACGACGTGCATCATTCACTGGAATCACATTCAAATCATATCAACTAAAACAACTAAACATTAAGAGAGGCCATGTACTGCGTTACTGCCACAAGGATTAACAAACGTCGGCACCACTACTTCGTCTAACTATGGGTTCGAAGAAAAACACCCACGACAGGAAACGAGAACTCATCGGAGGCTCAAAGTGCTAACCTCGGCAGGGTAGACCTAATCACAGCTGCAACGACAGAAAATAAAAGGTTAAGGACACGCTACCAGTGGGCGGGAAAACTCTCAATCGGCAGTCGGAAGATATTGACATCAGAAGCTAAATGACTTTCCCAACCGCAACAGGGGAAAAGGAAAGGTTAAGGACGCACGCGATACGCATCGGCGAGCGGAGCGCTTTTCACTTCGGGCAGCTAGCTACTTTGGGAGCCGCAACGGCGGAAGAGGAAAAGACAAAGTCTTCCGATCAAAAGAAAAGTGCTAAGTTCTTAAAGACTTCGAAATTTAGCAACAGTTAAAAATGTTTCTCCTCCGAAACGACGTTATGCAAAAAGCAAATGGTCTGATTCATCTTCGGCTAGCAAACCAAACTCAAATCTGCGACCCGCAGCAAAATTCAAACACAAGCAACTTCCGGAGACAAGCTGCAAGTTAATCTTTAAAATCATCCAAAATTAAAACATGACCAAAAATTCATGGATAAAAACGACTTGAAGCAACATTCAATCATGAGGGGGGGACCAAAATTTTAAAAAAAAATTGGGGAAAACAGTTGCAGCAGCAACATGCGGCTATTCAAATGACTATGCACCCGATGAACAGTTGATTTGCTCGTCGATACAGAGTGGGAGTTTAGTCGGTTTGCCCGTCAAAACGCTGAAAAGAAATAAGCAACAGACCACCAATAAACAGTTAACTTGCTCGACGATGAGCGCTGGAGAAATTTGTTGCTTAGATTGCCGAAGTGTTAGAGTTGTAGATGGGATGAGACCCAATAGGGAGAAAGGAAAATTGGGTTTTCCAGTGAAATTTTCAGTGGATTCCAGCTAAGTGTTTCAATGAATTTTCATGGAATTTTTCAGCAGTTTCAGGGCTGAAAGGGAAGAAAATTCTAGGTGGCTGAAATTGACAATTCATACCAAGATACAGTTGAGTGTTTTGCCTAAATTTGATGAATGTCATCATTTTAAAAGTGGTAGGGTTTTCACACCCGAGGTCAGAATGAAGCATGTGGATAGGCATCGAAAAGCTTATCCAGTAAGGAACAAGGGAGAGTCACCAGAATTTGAGTGTGGAGCAACAAAGTGCTAGTGATTGCTTGAAAGAGAAATGTGTTTCTGTCAAAATGGGCAAATCCGGGAATTTCATGTCTAGAGGTAGCAAGACCATGAAGTCAAACCAGTTGTTGTGTGGAAGAGGAGTTCCATGCAAGGATGTGGGGCTTGAAAATGGAAGTTTCCTTAAACCCTATCTTGCTTATTATAACTACATTTCATAAGTTTTATACATGAAATGTATGAGGATATGCTTTGCATACATAGGATATTGAGGATTATACATTTATAATGAACCACTAATGATAGTTATTGCATTGGTGTTGGAATTAGTGGAAAAACCAACGACAACATGGACCTGGCTGAATATGTTGATGATGCTGACAAATGTGACTAGCAACCCTCTGGAGAAAGGGATAAGGCAACAAGTCCATAATCAAAAGTTGGTGAGCAAATTTTGCAATCTCCTGCAAAGGACCAACCAAACTGGTAATGCCAAGGGTGTAAGTAGGACCCATGAAGGTAAGAGTTTGACTATGACAAATTCCATGGAGTGGTAAAGGTAAGATACCTCATACCATATGGATATTTGAATGATATACTACATTCATATAGAAATGTGGCATGCCTGTATATGTTGATTGAGCTTAATAGCCCAAGGAAAGTAAGTACTGATGATCTTGATTATAGTAATGCATCCTATATGAAGTAGTCATGGTTAGGCCATGCATGGTATGTTGAATGCATAGTATTCCTGAATCAATGCAAGGTAACATTGAGTGGGTATGCATTAAAAAGATTTTATGAATCTTGTAGTTATGCATTGAATGGATGCATAAGAAGGGTGTGAGTGACTGATTGCATAAGTATAGGTGTAGATGTTGTGATGCATTACATGAATGCATTGAGATAAGTGCATGTGATATTATGAATAACTAATGGCTGAAATGATGAATTGATGACAATTCAGGAACCATTTCAAAGGCTGTTATGAATGCAGGATAGTAAGTGCACGAAGAGGGTAGTCATGATCAATTGGCTGCCAAAAATGCTCTATGAAAGAGCATGGTGGTACGAATGATACGCTTGTGAAGTAAGGAGTATCTAAACATTTCATTTAAATTACATGAATGATGTGATTGTACCCTGTAATTTAAAGTATGATCATGATTGCATGAAGTAAATGATTTTTGGTAATATTGGTGTGATTAATAGCTGGAAATGTTTGAATTTTATAAATTCTGAAAATGCTTTAGTGATTGTTGTAGCAATGGAAAACATTATAGGCATCAAGACTTACCAAATGTTTGGTTGATTGAATTTCAGGTTTCAGGTAGATTGTTTGGGATATGGCAAAATGGGTAAGACCATGACAAAGGCCAGAATCTACCATGTGAAAGAGACAAACCTCATGAGAAGAGTCTCATGGCTGTGATAATAGTTTGTATGCATAATGAGTTGTAAATTTGAATTTGTAAATTTCAGATTTGAGAAATTGCTGACAACTACTAATCACTATTGGCTTGCATAGAATTGTGTCAGGAGGACGCATTGTAAGTGGGTGTCCATGCTATGCTAGTAAGCATAAAATCATAATGGATATGATGGTGCTGCTCACAAGAGACCCACAATTGAGGATCACCTCATTGCCAAGCAAATCAATTTATGTAGTAAACAAAGTTCCAATTCCTATTGAATTTAATTACTAATGTCATTTGCTTGGTTATGGACAATCAATTTGGATTGTATTATCAGATAATGATTGATTGTTTGGTTATTTACTGAATGTGCCAGGGGTACACACTGCAGGAAGATCATGTGTGATGGCCTGCAGGAGCCAAACTTCATGGGAAGGTCGTCTCTTATCTTAAAATGGGTTTTGAGGGAAACTCCATTGGACATTTTGGAAATGTCTCATATGCACTACATGTTTGGTTAGCAACATGAGTGAGATGGTATAGATTATTTTGGTAAGACATGTGTGGATATGAAATGTAAGAAGGAATTGGGAAGGCAAATCAAGGGATTGTCAACTTAGAGAAGGGAGCCCCCATTCCTCCTTAACGAAGGAATACTGCCTCGGCAAATGGATAAGTCTTATGTGACCCTAGCTAAGAATATGCATATTAAATTGTTAAAATTCCTTATGTAGAGCATGTTTTGATTTTGTTTCCATTATGGCAGATTGCTTGAGTATGCATAGGGCCTACATGGCACACACCGAAAAAGGGTGCACACTTTTCCGATGTCAGATCATGGAAGGATTTTTCAATATTGATTACACCCCAGGGAGTGGACGCACTCTTGGTGTCTCAATACTTGATAGTGAATGGTGTGAAATATGGTTACAATTTTAGAGCAATAACGCTAATGAATATGCTTATCTTGCTTGTGTTGTTAGGATAAGCAAATGTAGTTTATAGTGTGATCTCTTGGGTGATATGGAAAATGGTCATTTATTGTTGATATAAGGGCATGTGTTGTTGATGATGGTCTGTTAAACCCAACGAGGGTTGGATTGACTGTGCCTGATATATATATATTTACTACTGATATAAGTACAGGCGATTTGTTGACGGTCTGATAAACCCAATGAGGGTTGGCTTAACTGTGTCTGATATATATATATATTTATTGCTGATATAAGTACAGGCAATTTGTTGACGGTCTGATAAACCCAATAAGGGTTGGCTTGACTGTGCCTGATATATATATAAAAGGATGTTGTGAAGTAGCCTACGTGTTGACCCAACATCCAAGTCCATAGGCGATCTCAAGGCTTGCAAATCAAAGCAGGATCCTGTGGACCAACGAGGAAATGCGCAATACAGATAAGTATTGGATTATTTTGCAATATTTTGCTTATGAATATACATGTGTATATGATTTGGTTATGATGTTTTAAGTTCTTGTTCTAGAGATAAAAACGATGAGAATAAACTAAACATGTGAATCTATTCAATGTTTGAAAATAGGTATCGCTGGGAGCGAGGACTATGAGAGCATACTAGGGGTGCATGTGGACATGTGACTGTCCTGAAGAGCTCGGAATGAGTGGTAATGAAAAAGGTGCTAGTAAAACTATGAAGGTCCTAGCATTCAAGACAAACCATGTGGGGAGGCTCCATGGTTGAGAGGTCTGAAATAGACTGGAGACACTAAGTGTCATGACTAAGAGGGATTGGTCTAGCATTCACCGTGAAGTGAAAGAGGCTGAGAGCAGGAAAAGCCACAGTGGTGGTGTGGGTTCTAGGATGGAACAAAACAAAGAGGGTAAAAAAACTCTTGCTGCTCTCTCTTGCCTTTTGATTATATATATATATATATATATATATATATATATATATATATATA
>LPNX010440772.1:382760-418989 GCA_001517045.1 Pseudotsuga menziesii | reverse complement strand
GCTTGCACATGTGCATTATAGAGCACTACCACTTGCAAGCAAAGTTGTTGAAGGTCTTCCAGAAATTCAAGCAAAACATGAAGGGATCTGCAAAGGATGTGCAAAAGGAAAGAACACAAAGAATACCTTTCCAAGTAGAAAAAGCAAAGAAAAAGGAATCTTGTAAATCATTCACTCCGATGTATGTAGACCAATGTCATCAAGCTCACTAAGCGGGTATGTGTACTATGTTTCTTTTATTGATGACTTTTCTAGGAAGACATGGATTTACTTCATGAAGAACAAAGATGAAGTATTTAGCAAGTTCAAGGAATTCAAATATTTGATCGAGAACCACACTGAAAAGAAGATCAAGACTTTTCGATCAAACAATGACAGAGAATTCACTTTGAATGAGTTCAAGGAACTATGTAAAGGCTTAGGGATTAAGAGGGAGTTTTCCACCCCTTATAATCTAGAATAGAATGGGATTGCAGAAAGGAATAATAGAACTATTATGGAAGCTGCAAGAGCTATGCTTCATGATCAAGATCTTCCTATGCATCTTTGGACAAAAGCAGCCAGAACAGCGGTGTATGTACAGAACCATACTCCACACAGAGTACTCGAGAACAAGACTCCTGAAGAAGTCTTCTTCGGCAAGAAACTAGAAGTCAGCCATCTCAAAATATTCAGCTGTCCAGTGTACAAACACATTTCAAAAGAGAAGAGGACAAAATCAGATCCTTCAGGAAAGAAGGGTATATTTGTGGGATACTCTGAAAGCTCGAAGGCTTACAGAATATACTTCCCAGGGTTCAAGAAGATTGACATCAGTAGGGATGTAACATTTGATGAAGATTCAGCCTACATCAAATCCAGAAAGAAACCTGCTGAAGAACCTAAAGAAGCAAAATCTCCCAGAATTCATGATACAATCATGAACGAAGAAACTCAAGAAGAAGATCGAGAATTTGAAGAACCACAAAGACCTGCAAATCCACCACAGGTGAAGAATCCTCACAAGAGGAAACCTGCTTGGGTAAGAGAGATTATAAAAGGTGCAAAAAGATATGGGGTTCCAAAAGAGAATCTTAGAGAAAGAAAGAGGACCATATCATGTTCTAGTTATGTGGCATTACTATGTGATTTCATTAATAAAGAACCTTCCAATTATGAAGAAGCTGCAGAATGGAAAGAATGGAAGGATGCTATGATAGAAGAGTATCAATCGATCATGAAGAATGAAGTTTGGGATGTTGTCCCAAGACCAGAAGGGAAGTCAGTTGTAACTTCCAAATGGATCTATAAGATCAAGCATGCTGCAGACGGTAGCATAGAGAAATATAAAGCAAGATTTGTTGCTCGTGGTTTCTCACAGAAAGAAGGAATAGAGTATGAAGAAACGTTTGCACCTGTAGCCATATACACTTCCATCAGATCGGTACTTGCACTGGCTGCAGTGATGAAATGGAAGATACACCAAATGGATGTCAAGACTGCTTTCTTGAATGGTGTAGTGGAAGAGGAAGTGTATGTGGAGTAGCCACTCGGTTTTGAGACACATTACAGGGAGTCTCATGTGTGCAAATTGAAAAAAGCCCTGTACAGTTTGAAACAGGCACCCAGGAAATGGTATGGTAGAATTGACAACTTTCTATCCAGTTTGGGCTTTACCAAGAGTAAAGCAGATTCCAACCTTTACTACACGGTTGAAGATGGCAACCCAGTAATGCTCCTACTATATGTAGATGATCTGTTTGTGATAGGTATGGATGGGTTGATTGTTGATACAAAGATAAAGCTTACTGTCGAGTTTGAAATGCAGGACTTAGGTATGATGCATTATTTTCTAGGTATGGAGGTGTGGCATACTACGGATGGAATCTTCCTTAGACAAGGAAAGTATGCAGTAGAGATCCTGAAGAGATTTGGGATGATGGAATGCAAGGAATTAACCACACCTATGGCATCAAACCTGAAGCTATTGAGTGATGATTCATCAGAGATAGTTGATGCCATGATGTATTGTCAGATGATTGGGTCCTTGATGTATCTGACAAACACGAGACCAGATATTTGCTTTGTGGTGAACACCTTGAGCCAATATCTGATAGATTCGAGACATGTTCACTTGACTGCTGTGAAGCACATTTTGAGGTACCTAAAGGGTACAGTTGATTATGGGCTCAAGTATAAGATTGATCAAAGGATTATCCTGGAGGGTTATGTTGATTTAGATTGGACAAGCATTGCCATCGATAGGAAGAGCACTTCAAGGTGTTGCTTCAGTATGGGATCAGGTGTGATCTCATGGTTTAGTAGGAAGCAATCATGTGTGGCCTGTTTAGCTAGGTTTGAGGTAGTATGGTTGAGGAATCTATTGTCTAATTTATTTGATCTCTAGTTAGATGCTACTTGTATATACTGTGACAACTATATTTGTGTAAAGTTGTCATAGAATCTAGTATTCCATGACAAGTCGAAGCATATCAAGATCAAGTATCACTATATCAGGGATATGGTGCAGAGAGGAGCAGTGAAGCTCCAATATGTTACGACGGACGAACAGATAGTTGATGTGTTGACTAAGCCATTGGCTAGGGTGAAGTTTGAGTACTTCAGGGAGAATCTTGGTGTTATCCAGATTGAGATTCCTCCCAAGAGGAAGTGATGTGTCCGTGCTGAGCCCTTCTGACATGGTGAGAGAATTGGTTCCTTCCATGGTCAAATTTAAGAGTTGTGCCCTTCCAACATGGTAAGAGGATTGGTTCCTTCCATGGTCAGATGTAAGAGCTGTGACATGGTGAGAGGATTGGTTCCTTCCATTATCAGGTGTATGTGATGATCCCACATCTAGAATGAAAAAGGGATGGCTTTGTGAAGAATCATCTAGTATGAAAAAGGACTAGCTCTGTGAAGACTCATATAGTATGAAAAAGAAATAGGTCTAAGTAGATCCCACATCTAGTATGAAAAAGTACTAGCTCTATGAAGACTCATCTAGTATGAAAAAGGACTAGCTCTAAGTAGATCCCACATCTAGTATGAAAAAAGGAATAGCTCTGTGAAGACTCATCTAGTATGAAAAAGGACTAGCTCTGAGTAGATCCCACATCTAGGATGAAAAAGGACTAGCTCTGTGAAGACTCATCCAATATGAAAAAGGATTGGTTCTATGTAGATTCCACATCTAGTATGAAAAAGGACTAGCTCTGTGATGATACATCCAGCATGAAAAAGGGCTGGCTCTGTAGAAGTTCCTATGATGAGAAGAATCAAGAGATAGCACCCATGATGATGACCTAGTGATGATCCAGATCAAGTGATGATGATCCAGATCCAGTGATGATGATCCAGCAATGATGATCCAGCTCGAGTGATGATCCAGATCCAGTGATGATGTCCAGTGATGATCTAGATCGAGTGATGATCCAGATCCAATGATGAAGATGGATTGAAGATTAATAAGACTCAAATATGACAAGGACTTGATGATGATCCAGAAGATACAGAGAAGAATACTTGTGCTAAAAATTTTGTTGAAAGAATACCTTCCTAGTTAAGAGGGAGTGTTGATGTATATGTAACTTTAGAATGTATTTCACTTATATTTCTTATATATTGTAACCCGATTTTTATTCTAGGATGTACTTGATTTATGTCATGGCCCGATGTTCCTATTGGGAAGTTATGTAATATAAACAAGTCATGTCAAGTCACTATGGGTAACCCTCCTATTGGCTAAGGGTTAAAGTCCTCGCAGTTCTAGGGCACTAGGGTTATTAGACTCTCCTAGTGAGGTCGGCCCTAGTAGGGTTTAGTCAAGTCAAGAATTAGTATAAATAGATATCTGACCTCTCTATTTATCACACATCTCATACACACTCAAGTGTAGCGCATAGTTGAGGAAGGAGAAGACACTGGGGCTAGATAGAAAGAAGGTTACTGCTATCGGAAGATCACTTACTATTTTGGGTTCTACTTTTGGTGCTGATTCTATCTCTGAGGAAGTTGTGGGGTTTTCACCATTTATGGTTTCCCCGAGGATAAACAATTTGTTCATTGTCTCTTGTGTTTGATTGTTGGTCTTGTTATTCTCTCAATTAAATATCCTAATGTATTTCTAGCTTAGTGATGAAATTCTAACATGGAGAAGATGGATGATATGACTTTTGTAAGTTATACCAATGTTCCTGTTATTTCCTGTTTCTTAATTTTAATATCTTGGCCTTTTTCAGAGTGTTTTTATTCTTGTGCACAGAATGTAGTTGCAGATGACAATGTGCAAGCAACTCAAGGGACTAATGTGAAGAGATCTAGAAAAACAAAAGCAGTTGCTGCTCGCAATGCGGTAATTTTAACTCCTCTTAGGAACTGCCTTACCCTTTCCCTTATTAAAATGTATTTAGTGCTACATTGTCATAGATGTTCAATTTCTTGTGGCATTGTGTGGATACCATATGATTAATGGTTGTAGACTAGAGCATAGGATTTGGGAATCTATCCTAGATGTATCAATAATGTATCCCATCCATATCTCTTGAATATCAATGCTGTATAATTTCCAAATATGAATCCAAAATGTATCTGAGAAGGATCCCAATTAAATTCTAAGGGAGAGATTAGAAACTCATGGTGCACGTTCCTTTCTTTGTATCAGCTTTGTTTCTTTGCAAGCTTTTAGTGAGCATTCATATATTGCATCAGGAATTACAACTTTCTAGTGCAAATTAAAATTTCTTCTAAGAACTAGCTCTAGCAACCATTTTGAATGTAACTATCACTTGATGCTTTTGATATCTTGTAATTATGCATGTGGGGGTGTTGCATTGTATTTTATGTTTCTCTTTTTATATTGATAGATAGCATTTCCAGAATTTTCATATGGATTTGGGTGATCGACATCTAAGTGGATTACGTATAAAAGTTGTTGAAAGGTTCAAACCTTGCATTCATATGGGGTGTTTTGACCTCAACACTTTTATAGAACTCAACCAACATGCACGGAAGGTTAGGAATTACTAAAAACTACAAATGTAATGCTAACATTGTCTTCTATAGATTTTAGACATCATTACAGCACAAACATGCTAAGCGGTGAAAATAGTAATGCTATCAAACTAAGTCTGATTCTTAATGTAGTGGTAGTGTCCAATATGTATGAAGAATTATTCATTGGAGGGCATTATAATTGAACCATATTTCAATTGCATTACATCACATGTAATCATATTCTCTATTTCCTTGTACAGTTGAGTTGGAAACCAAAATATTAATCCTTGTGTTGTTGGGTGTGGATTTACTATCAACTTTTAGATGCCCATTAACATGCATACCATGGTTCCTGGATGCAGATAAAAAACTACCCTGAGAATGTAACTGAAGTTGAATTTAAACCTAATGGTTGTTGGCGTCCAAAACATGATGGTGAAAACAAGTTACATGAGGATTGGATATTTCCTGATGGATCCATCAATATGAAAAATCAAGATATCAAGAATCAGAATGTAATTTTGAAACAGGTCAAGCAAGACCCTTGGAAAAAGGTAAACATGAGGATGTCTTATTAGAAGGGCATATGACATTGAAAATTGGAATCAAGAGAAATAAAGATGGTTGCTGGAAAGTGAGTGGTGTAGGTTTTCAACCTTCTGAAGCAAAAAATATTTCTAGAGAAATTGATAAGTAGAAATTCAATTCCATGCTTCATAGCAGCAGCAGCACAACTGCTAGCAACATTGTTGATGAAGATACGAGTGTTAACCAAGAAGCAAGTTGGAACCTAGAATTTTAAGAAATAATGATGTTGGCTTTGATTCTACATATTTAGGCAATTCCCGTCCTCCATGTAAATTTTGCAGGCTTGTTCATTCAGAGGCCCATAAAGAGTTTGAAGTTGTAGTTCTAAGTGATTCAGAAGAAAAGAATGGGGATGAACTAAACATTGGTTTGTCAACTACATTGACATTTGTGGGTTCAGATAATCTTGGTCCAGGTGGATCATTAATGTTAAATTGTCAGGAATTTTTAGCAGAGGGTGCATAGGTTGATAGCAGTCATATTCCATTCCTGCTAGTTCGTCTAGACCTCAAAATTCCTTTTGCAAAAATTCACTCCATGACAATGTAAATCCTTCCCTTGAATTATTTGTGGGAAATGGTGGTGATTTGACTTTACCACAAAAATAGGTCAATGGGACTAAAAGGACACAATCAGTATAACTACAATGCGGGAGTGCAAATGTAGATCCTATAAAAAACCAAAACTACCTCTATGACAAAATAAAGTAAAAAGAAAAAATACAAGTAGTCATCCCACCTCCAAAACATGTATATAACTGTATCCAAGGCACGATGAAGAGTGAACATGAAGCAGATGAAGTCAAGAACATCTGAGTCTGATAGTCTATGGCGATGGGGGTGAACTAGGCACTGGTTCGCTATATGTCCTTTGGAACTATATAGGTGTCCAATTGTATGATGCTTGTTGAATAAATATGCCATTTTTTTCGAATTTTAAAATAAATTCAACCTCAAGATTTCCCAATAAGTCGAAAAAAATAATTCATGTCTTCAAAATTTGCTATTAGTTTATTCGTAGATGTCTATGATTTTTTTAAACATTGTTGAGGTTTCTAGCTGGGGTTTATGAGTTGATGGGTATCAAATACATGAAGTATTTTACCAAAGACAATTAAAAGTAAGTTTACTGTACCTATCCATACTGCACAAGAAATTGTTGAACTTTGTACTACTGCTGAATTTCCATAAAGCAGAGGACAACATGGAAAAATATTGCCATTATGGTAAACATAAATTAAACTAGGATAATCCTATATTCCTTGTTAAGAATCCCATACACATCTATCTTCATATGATGGTATAATTCTCTCGAAGCAAGCCATCTTTAAAATACTGTGAACAAGAGAAACATGGATAATGGTTGTTGCAGATATTGTTTGAGATATCATTCAACACTAAATATGAATATTGTGCCCCCTGTGTATAATGTGACACAAATATAGAAGGGTTAATAAAGGTTTTCAATGTGCATCACACTATTTTGATCTATTTGTTTTGTTCATGTTGTGTTCCAAAAGTTGTAAAGAAGAGGAAGGAGTACTGATCAACTGCTCTCATTTTTAGGTGTCAGACAGTCTTCTTCATGGTGCAAACAACAATTTAGAAAAAATTATATTTTGTTCTCAGAGTATGAAGACAAAGGTATGATTATCTTGTTTAGTTTCTTGGTTAATTGGGTTCCAGTCAAATTTAGATATCTTGGCATGACTCTAGATGACTCGGTAGATAGTTTTACATTGGATGTATGCTTGTCATTCTTATAAATTTCTAGGAATTTTGCATTTTCCATCATTCAAGCATACAAAATAATGATTGTCAAGTTACTATATATACATAATGACTTACCTTGTAATAGTCCTTCAAGTCTTTCAAATGCATTTATTAAGTGAAAGAAGGACTTGAAGGACTAGTACAAGGTAAGCCATTATGGATCTATAGTAACTTGATAATCATTATTTTGTATGCTTGAATGATGCAAAAGTTGTTTGAATATCATCACTATCAAGCAATAACTACTTCTTAAAGGGTGCTAGCTCAATGGTAGAGCACCTTCCTAATTATAGGCAGGAGGTTGGTGGTTCGATTCCTCCATACCCTATCATAAATTTGGACTACAATAATGACTAAAATCTCATATATACGACTATTAGTAGCTAATTTCCCGTATCTAGTCGTATTTAGCTTAGTCATTAATATGTTATCATCTAGTAGTTTATTTAGTCATATATTTGGTCATTAATTATTGCAATCTGTGACTAAATCAATGACTAAATCCATGACTAAATACGTGATTAAATCAATGACTAAATCATTGACTATCTATGACTAAATCATTGACTATCAATGACTAAATCAATGACTAAATAATTGACTATCAGTGACTAAATAAATGACTAATTAGTCAAGCTATTAATGACTAAGTGAAATACAACTTGCTATAAGATAGTGGAAATTTTCTACTATTAGTCGCCGACTCAAAAATAGTCATTGATAGCCGAATTTTAGTCCTTTTTTTACTCATTAATTTCTCATTTTGTACTAGTGGACCGACTGTGACCATGGGATGTAACGGCATAGGGGGAGTCCTTGATTTTGGAGAAAAGAGCTGACAACTATGGCAGTGTTAACTAGCACAGAGGATATTCTGGGATGTACCCAAACCAGAGAGGTGTCCACCACAGGCTCCACTATGACATTTGTTGAGCCCCATTTTGTTACCATTTTTGAGCTAAAAACCCTATGTATTAACGCATATTTATTTGTCATTTTGGTGTCTTTGCATTACACAGACTACCTTTCATCTTCAGGTATGATCTTATTTTGATTTATTTTAAGATTGATTCACTCTTGATTATTTTACCTTTTTAATGAGTAAATTCGATGATTATTTGATGTAACCATTAGGAAAAGCATTCGTGGATTGCAGAGCATGTTTTTTGGGCGAATTCTACATACAGACACGCATTCGGCTAGATATGCAGATAGCATATCTAGCTCATCATATAACTCCCCCAACCAACCACGCATTCGAACTGATTGATTCTCCAACATTTTAGCATGGATTAGTCTAGAAACCATTGAATTTCCACCTGTTGAAGCGTTAGCATGGGCCACATTCTGGAAGGTTTCCAGCGTACATCACAATGCTAGAGAAGGGGAGCCACCTCACGCCCGATGGAAACCAACTCGCGACAAGATAGGAGAGAGATTGTGTGTTGGAATTAAAGAAATGAATTGTAATAATGGTTGAATCATCCTATAATAGCAGTCGACCACTAAAGGGTCAACTTGCTCTCTTTCTCAAAACTATATATATAAGAACGCTTGGTTGCGAGAGAGGCTAAGTAGAAGTAGTTTTTAGCTTAGCAATTTTATGTAATTCAGACTCTGTTTATTTTTAATGGAAAGTGTTGTCATACTATTTACGATTGTTTTCCATTAGTAGGTTGTGACTCTGTTTGCTGGGAGGCCCCCCCACCAATCAGAGTTTTTATATTCCGTATAGTCTCTTTCCTTTTTATAATTAACATAATTTTGTTCATAGATTATTTATGTAATTTCATTTCTGCAATGGATTATATTGTTTCATGTAACTTAGGTTTCATTCCAATCTTATGATGCTTATAGTTTAGATTCCATTTTAATGTTATGATGCTTATATAGTCTTTTATTTTAAGTTGGCAACCGGTTGCATATAGATTAGATTGCAATTTCTTTTGTTACATTTCCAGTTTATTAGACTAGATTGTAATTTCCTTTTAATGCGTTTGCATATAGATTATACTGTGAATTCCTTTTTGCATTTGCATACAGACTAGATTGTCATTCATTTTGATATAGATTGGACCATAAATTCCTTTTGATGCATTTGCATATAGACTAGATTGAATTCCTTTCCATATAGATTAGACTGTAAACTTCATTTTGATGCATTTCCATATAAACTGGATTGCAATTATTTTGATGTATTTCTAGTTATTAGTTGATTCAATGATAATAGATTAAAAATTGCTTTCAATACTATAGAATTTAATTACAGTTAGTTTAAATTATGTTAGTTCTTAGTATATTCTGAATTTATTTAATCTCTATTTTCCTTTCAAATCTTTAGATAAAAATGCTTTTAAATTATGAATTGTATTATCTTGTAGGGTAAATAGGTTTGATTTATGAATTGTAAATTCTATGTGAATTAGTTGTTAAATAGGTTTAACCTCATGTATTTGCATCCTAGTTATTACATGCATAGGTCAGCTTGCCGAAATCATCTAGATTAATCAATTTTGTAAAGTTTTAAGTATTTTTGTATACAGACTGTTTGGCTTGTTATACAGACTGGTATTTCAACCTGTTGTTCAGTCTTTCATACAGTCCTTAGCATATTTTACATAGTTTCAGTCTATTTTCTTCAGTTCTTTGAGCAAGTTTTGATTAAGGATAGTTAGACAGTAATTATACTTCTTTTTAGAGTATGTGATTAAATTATTTAGAGTATTTATTAAGCCTTTAAGTCTTTTTAACATGTGATAATATTAGCTTGAATTCATTATATTTATGTACATGTGATTTAAAGTTATTTATAAGTTGGTATATAGATTGATCAGTCATCAATCAAGTTGTTCTTTCCAGACTAGATGGTTATTAAATAAGAATTTAGATCATCATCGGGTTTTCTTAGTTGGGTCTTTTTCTTTGCATTTTTTATAAGTGTCGAAGATATAAAGAACTATGTTTACCATTACTTGCAACTGGACATTCCTTAGTTTACATATTTTCATAGAGGTAAAGTTAGACTTAATTCCCTTTAGTTTCTATACCTCCTTTGAAAGCCACTTTGACTCTCCTCCTACCTCTGTCCCAGTCACTGTAAATGCTTATCCCCAAAACAATACAGGAGAGTGGGATTAGTCTAAATTTCCATGTATATCCTTAGTTATATATTCTAGTTAATGTAATTATGTAAATCTTCCTTTGTATATTTAGTTTTCAAAGTTGTTTAAAGTAGTAGAATAGGTTTTAATGGGTAGTTTCTTATCTTGTTTTTTATTTGCATCAAGTATGTATAAAGTAGAGTAGTATAGCTGGATACTACATGAGTCTAGTATTCTAGCTTTTTAGGAGTCTTTTCTTCTTATTTCAAAAAGTTCTTTTGATCTATGTTTGTTAAAATATTGCCACGACACCTTAGGAATCCTTCTACCTTTGCATATATTTTGTAGCAACTCCAAGCTTACAAACCCCGGTCTATAATTAAATATTAGGTAAACTATTCAAGACAATATTCTGCCCAACATTTTGGCACCATCACCAGGGATTTGTTCTGTAAGGTAGAAAATAGATTTTTCTTATGAATTTTAGTGATAGGTTGGTGGCGGGGGAGCGGTAAGACAAGAGGTAAGAACCTGTGCATCTATTATAACAGGCGCCCCCAAACCCAACAGTAGCAATAGTCTAGGTTTTCCTTTAAGTTTTGTTCTTCATGAACAGAGTCTAAATAGATAAGGATAGATAGGTTTCCTTTACATTACATAGAAAGGGGGAGGGGAAATGATAATATGCAAAGATGACTTCACTACGGAATTTCCATAGTGTGACAGCCCGACGCATCCACTTTTAGTGGGTTCCCCCAAAGCCCTATTGTTCCTTTTTGTACAAGTGTGATCACTTTATGCAAAGCTTGATTTATTTCTCGTAAGTGTGTTTAGAGGAGATAGTAAATTTGCATTTAAATAACTATTATAGGGACATAGCTCTCCCCACCATTTACTTAGTGAAAATATACCAAAAGACACCTACAGGAAGTTATCTTCCTCGAGATCTAAGGAGACTCTATAAAGAAGTCTTATTGGATAAGTCATGGACGATACTTATTACTTTGACATGAATATTTGAGGATATTATTCTTCAAAATATTTTGAGAGATCATTTATTAAAAACCTCTAAGAATACCAATACAACTTCTTCTCTAGTAGGAGACCCAAACTTTGTTTACCCTGTCCAAATAAAAGCACTCCTCGATGACTCTATAATTTCACAAATGAAACATCCAAAGTAGAGTCTACTTCTCCCATAGGGTCCAATAGGAGCATGAACAATATGAGGAATATCTCCCCTGAAAAAGGAAATTGGGACACCTCAGTCTCACCTCAGAAAAAGCCTCCTTTCAGCAACCCGAATCACCCAAAGAAAAATAAAGAAGAGTCATCAGCAAGGACCATCTTCTGTTCGAAAGGTAAAGCTAAACATCTCCCACAAGAATGTCCATTCAAAATTTCCACATGTCATATTTGTACAGGACATCATATTTTTCCTTAGGGGACCAGGGTGAACCTTGCTAGAATAGAAGCTGATCCTCCCTCCCTGAACACTCTTCCTCCTTTACGGATCCTTAAAAGTTACTTAGGGTTGTCATCATTTGTACATATGTAGATATGTTTTTTGAATAAACAAGAGTCATGTCTAATTCTAGGAGACTCTTCTTCTATGTTTTTAAATAAAACCAATCATCTAATAAATGGTTTTGAAAATTTAATTATAGGTGGATATTTTCTATAAGACATTATCTAAAAAATGACCTAAAAACACTAGTTGTGATTATGAAATTTGATTCTCAGACCATTTATTTTAAATTATTTTTCTTATACATGATGATTTGATTCGGATATGTACATTCTTGATTACTTTAAGCAAGTGCTCAAAATAATTATTTCAAACATCATGTTCTTCAAGACTTTTTTTTATACCTAGGGATTACTAGTACATATACACTTGTTATCAAAAATTGACCCTTAAAATATTTTTGAGAACACTCTACGATAAGTGGAATTTCTGCTTATGGGGAACTTTATCTTTTATAAAGAAGACGAACTAAAAGGCCCAGGAACACCTTTGAGTTATTCTATTTTGATATAATCTATGATTAAGGCCATTTTTATGAAAATTTTTACTCATGTGGCTAGTAGGGCTTATCACACTCTAGTACCCATTGACTTCCTATATTTATACGAGGCAAACTCGCCAGGGTACTGAACAGTCCTGCTGGTAGCAGGTCAATGCTAAGTAACAATATAGCAATAAGTGCATTCGATAAATGCAAGTAAACCTATTGAGGTACTGAACAAGCTCACTGGCAGCGGGGCTATGCTTGCACGGAACCAAGATAAACCCACCAGGGTACTGAACAGGCTCGCTGGCAACATGGCAATATCAGGTAAAAGAGCTTGGTTAATGCACCTCTAGGCACATGTGTTAACAATAAAATATGTTTAGGCCTATTGTTTTTTATGTCATTAAAGAATCACTGTAAGTTGGATTTGGATCTGATAATCTAAATTCAATCAATAACTAGGATCCATTTATCCTAATAATTTGACCCAGAGCAATAGATTCTTACAAATCTGACAAAAAGCTCAAATTTTTTTTTTAGGGGGAAATATATCTTTACAATGAGGCAAGGATGACTATTTTTCCCTATGATTCTTCCTTTATTTCTTCATTACATGGTAAAAAATAAATTTTCATATTTGACCACTATTTTTATATGTATATGAGTCCTTCCATGCATGTGTTAATTTTTCCTTTCTTTTTACCTACCTATAACAGCATGACTGGACTTTCTTATTTTATTTTGGAAACTGTTGAATTTCCTTATATGGCTTGCAGACATGCCATATCTTTGGTTTGGTGGGGAGTATCAGATTGTATGTCCTTCTATAAAAATGACAATTTATTTCTCTAAAAATCATGGAAGTACAATTAAAAGGATCAAAGTAATTGTTTTTATGTGATCTCCTTGTAGGTTCAAAGCTTAGAAAATCTATGATTATCAGTAGTCTGATCTGTTCAAAAAAAACTTATTTTCTTCCAGGAAATATGAAGGATTATATGAAGGATCATATGAAGGGTTTACTAATGGTATGAATGAAAAGCCAAATGATTTTCTGAATACGTGCGATGATATTTCTCCTATGATTAAAGCTAGTTTAATTTTTTACTTGGCTAAGTCATATCATCATTATTAAAAATCATATCCATAAGGGACTTTTTACTAAATTTTGACTCATGACTTGGTATGATCTCGAACTAATATGATTTTGTTTTATCCTCATATAGGCTTGAAAAGATATTAGGGTACTTTCTAATCATTACTATGATGTCATCACTTCATCTCATTTCTCATTCGCATGTATAAACTACTAAATATCTTTCATTCGCATGCATAAGCCGTTAGATGATCAATATTTTCGTTAAAATTAGGATTATGGTAATGAGTATGGTCATATGTTTGCATTAAGTTTGATGTTCAACCTCTCCAAAGTTTACTTTGGAAAGGGTTGAATGAAATAAAACCTTATGAACTCGTTAGAAGTTGCATTTTGACGACACATATTTTAAGGGATGTCATAATGGCACTGTCATCCAAAATACACCAAGCTAGTTGCACAATCATTTGATTGACTGAATGTGGCATGCTTTAAATATGCTACGAATCCTTTCCATTTTTTCTGTATGACTGTTATTACTGTAGAATCCTATAGCCATCTTCTTCTACATATTTCTCGCAGAGCCCTATTTCATCACCTTGGCTTCACCATGCCAAACTGTTTTGAACCAGAGAGTTATTAGGTTCTAGATACCCGAATTTAGAGACTGTCATGAAATCTTCTTTTGCGCAGGATGGAGCCCTTTTCTACATCAGTTGCATGGTTTTGACGAGCAAATATCATTACAGTTCACAATGAGCTTTGATGGAAGAGAAGCAAGGGTCGGCCATTTAGTTTTTCAGGTCACTGAGGAGTCAATAGCCCGAGCCACCAAGCTTCCCCGAGAGGGAGAACGTTGGCACAAGCATTGGTTTGTCCTTAGAGCATCGCACAAATTTGCATTGAAACCTGAATGTCGTCATGTATCAGGAAGAAGAGGATATCATCACAGTTGGATCAAACCAGAATATCTCAATCCATTGACAATTATTATCCACCTAGTCACCTACGAAGGTAAGCTCAACATTTTTAAATATTGTCATCTGCGTCTATTGGCTCACTTTGTGGATCAAAAATACCTAAATTTCCCATTTTCCTTTCTACGGAGTCTCAAAAAAATGTCTAATTTGGTTCAGAAGAGCACCCTCCATCCAAAAAATAGACTATACCACCATAGCATCATAAAACTTCTCATCAGGGATGATTTTAAGAAACCATACTTATTTGAAAGTGTATAAATGTTGGCGAATATTACCAATTCTTAAAACGACAACTATAAAATGATTGGTTATATTTTTCAAAAAATATTTTAATTTCCAAGGATTTTATATCATTTATATAATAATTTGGTGATTTTTAGGGTGAAAATATTTTACCCCATCAAAATTGGGAGAAAAGGGGCTTCAAAAAATGCAAAATGATGAATCTTTTTTGGGAGAAAAACATGGAAAAATAGCCCAGTGGGCTAAAATTCGCCCCTAAAAATATCCCTACTTCTCATCCTCGATCAGCTTAAAGAACGAAACCATACATGGGATACTTTCGTTTTCAAGCTCCTTAACCCTCATTTGAATATTTGCAAGTGCCCCTGATATTCTCATGGCCAAGAGTCTAGTCCTTCTCCATTAACAGGGAAGAAAAACCCTAACATAGTTCATCTAGATGATGATGTGTCAGAGCCAAGCCCATCTACACAGTCTTCCCCTATTGTTCCTACTGAATCCATACCTCTGTCATGACCCCATACTAGGAAACTATTACGGAGATAAATTCCTATGGCTTGGGGTACCACAACAGACAGCTTGACTCTAAAAATCAATCCTTTCCAATATGCAATAGAAATTAAATGTCTAACACTAAAGGATCAGACCTCGTACCTTATTCCGGACGGTTGAAGTAGATCCCCGTTGAGCTTTCCAATCTTCAGCTTGAATTGATAGATTACTTCCTCAACAACAAGTAAACAATACAAGCATTCTATATATCATGGTGTTAGATCTATTCTATCATATATAATCAATAATGTACAAGAATTTGACATAATCCCATGGATAAAATATTCATTCAAACACACATTATTGGATAGGAAAAGATATTTCTATTAATATAAATCAGAGATTACAAGATACAACCTCTGACGGCACGTCTGCGAACCGGAGAAATTGAATCCCCCACTTGGGCCTCCACCACCTCAATCCTCCATCTCTCTATAGCAAGCTCACAAGCAAAAGGAAAGCTTGGGAAGAACACACTAGTGCTCCAAGGGACAAAGTGATGCAGACTCAAGCATAAGTTCCAGCAACAATGGACTATAGTTTCTTTACTCTCAATTCTCTCTTCCTTTCCTTCAATGTATCAAGGGGTTCCTTATATAGCTTCCAAAGGGGTAATGAAAGGTCGAATCCAAGCGATCTCAAGGCATAGGGAAGGCCAGGAGTCAAATGAGTCAGATCCATGTCAAGGAAAACTCCAAAATGATTTGGATTATGCACACATCCCGATGTACACGGTATTAGTGGTCAAACCCACGTATATACGCGCTTATAGGTTTAAAAGTCATTTGTATCATTTTTCATGTGTTTTTAGGGATGATCAAGGAAATATCAAAGGACAAAAAATGGTCCATAGGGTCTAAGGAGTCTGCAGAGGGATAGGAGAAGGCCATACAAGGTGTGATTCACTTGGAGTGGTGAAATCATCTATAACAGATGCCCCCTAATGTGTGAGGTCAGAGGGGTCATACGATGGCCGAAATACATTATAAGTCCATCCCAAAAATGGAGTGATGAAGGATCCCAAATGGAAGACCAGCCACCCAATTAGCATAGTACACTAATACAACTCTGCACATAACTGCAAGTACATATAACAGTCCTGGATACATAAGAGTACAATGGCCATGAATAGGCATGATACATGATATCACATATGTGGTCATTGCCATGTACAATACATAGATCAGAATCTCCATGATGAAGATATACAAAGGACCATGATCTCGATAATGGCTGAAGATATAACAGATCAAGATCTCCATAGTGGCTGGAAATATCTGACATATACTGGAATCAAGTCACGAGAGCTAAAATCTCATGAACACTGGCATGATCAAGTAGGTAGCATATAAGAAATGCCACCAATCTGGAAAGTCTTCTGCACAAACCGCTACGAGTACATGTCCTACTATGCAAATAGAGGTGTCGAGGTCGAACATAGTAGTCCATCGTCTGATTACTGATCATTAATGTATACAGTTAACACACGTGAGATCACCCACCAATAATGAAAATGGGAATAGAGGTACTAGAGTGCAAACTAACAAGTGTGAATAAATGTGTTGAGGTCAAACACTTGAGAGGATCCATCGATCAGGGGACATTGATGTATTCCCAAAAACTGTCGATGGCGAGAGAACCTGCCACTAATGACTGCAAGTCTCAAGGCACTCAAAAGGACTCTAGATTCCAATCCTAGAATAAATGATCTGAATTTGATGGGATGAAATCCACTGGAAGGAGGGCATTAAGGCATCCCCCATCATCCAACATGAGGTACTCAGCAAAGTTGTATAATGTGGAAGGACTCAATCATAAGGTGCATGAACCAGTAACTGTACTAGGAATGGCCGACATGCAAAGTCAAGATAAATGAGGAATGGCCGACTCAGGCTTCAAATTCCTTAGAACAAGAGCATAACGGCGTATGGTGACTGAATGAAGGCAGCATAGACTCGATATACAAACTGGGACATCTTTGCGACATAGGAGGCATCAACAGAGGCTCCATAGGGACTGGAAGCTTAACCAGTCAGTGGAGATAAACTCAAATAAATGAGTACAACTCCTAAAGTCAAACTATAACCCAACCAATGGATGTGATATATAGTGCTCTGTTCGAAGGAGACACGACTCGACAGCTGCCACAGATAACATCTTTCCTTGTCCGATTTTTTGGTTTTTTAATTTTTTTTTTGGACTTTTTCAGTTATTTAAAAAGCTTGAAAAAGGAATAAAATAGCTTTATAGTTACATACTAGGAGGAGACAAGTTTCATAAGGGAAAACAAACTAGTTCCAAGCAGTGGAACATACCTATGCTCAATGCAAGGATACATGTGTAGGATATCGACACTTGGGGGAAAATCCCCTCTCGGTAAAAAGGGAATCAAGCTACGAAGGATATAAAAAATGGCTCTACATGGCTAGACATGAGACAAGCTCGGGCTATATGGCTGAAACGCAATGTCAGGGGAGCTGGCATAAAGATTAATAAGGCAGGAAAAGCTCATGATAATGCATTCACAACTTGACATGAGGGAGTCCTGAGGGAAATAGGCCAACAAAAGATCAAGAGGAGTATGAGGCTCTTGCAAAATGTCATGGTAGTACTATACAATGGACTCCCACACCCTAAAGGAGAAAACATCAGCATGGGCACCAAATGCAAATAGGGTGCTAACTAGGGTACCCATGTAAGGTAAAGCTCTACCACTCATATCATACCACTTCTAAAGTAGCAAGAATGTTCCGTGACATAATAGAGTGGGTTCGTACCTAAGATCATGATGAGATGGTCATAAGGTTATGGAAAATGAAAATGGTGATGAAACCTAACCTATATGCCATTTTAGACATGATACCTGAGATCGGTACGAACGGGTCAATCCAATGGCTAAAACGGCACTGAAAAAGGTCTTCTACATCACGAATTATGTCAAAAATGGTCCAAAATGGTTAGAAAATGTCGAAACTATAGGAAAGGGGGTAAAAAATTTCAAATATTTGAAAATTTTCTATAAATAGTAAATAATTCAAAATATTATAAATCATTTGAGCTCTGATTTTCAACAGTAAATTCCAGGAGATCCAGCCGGCGGAATCCACTACCGTTTCTTCCAGGTCTGTACTCATGCTCTCCTCTTTCATTTTGATACAATTTTTATGAATTTTCATGGTCAAATAAGGTTTCTAGGTCAACCCAAAATGAGCGCTACGGCCCATGCATAAATTGAGGTTTTTTCCGCGTCTAGGGATGGATATACGCAGAAAATGGCCTCAAACCCACGTACATACGCGACTGTTTTGAAAACAGTCACGTATGAGGCTGCACATATGGTTTTTTCAATAAACTAATGGGAAAATTTGCAATTTATTGTGTAGGATGGTCCTAGAGTGGAGAGAGCGTGAGCATGGTGAAGTAGAGGAAGCAGTAAGGGCCAACTTAATGGCTCAACAAGCTTTATGTGCATGCAGACTCTACAAGTTTTGGTGTCTTGGTGGTTTGAGGGCCAAACCAAGACTATTACAGATGCTGGTGGATTACTGGGATCCAGACTCGAAGTCTTTCCATATAGATGGGATGTCCCTCACCATAGAGGTGGAGGACATATACTTTATCACTGGGCTTTCTAGACGAGGGGAAGTGGTGAACCTTCATTCCTATGGCGGGATAGGAGGTGGCATGAATATCGATGAGTACATTGCAGTGTACTATTATCCAAAAACCGAGAAGGTGGAGAGTCAAGTCCCTACCAATGCTATACAGGTGCTGGGCCTAAAGGCCATATTATTGACACTGGACAGGATAGCAGGCTTGGCATCACTCCACCAGGCCTCGCGGCCTCTAATGTTCTACGCTGTGGAGTGCATGAGACCCATGATCTATGACTGGAGCACTACACTACTGAGCAACATGAAACATCAGCTCAGTGAGTGTAAGGCAGGCAGGGTGGGGAACTTCGGGTTCAGTAGTATTTTGAGCATGTTTTTCTTCGAGCGTGTTCCAGGATTGAGCCCCAGAGTGGACGTTCCTCTTCACGGGGTTCGAGATCTGGCCCAACGGCATTGGGCAGATGCTATGCACAGATTGGGGGCTAGTAAGGTGGACAACCCATATCTAGCTGACTTCTTTCCATGGTGGTGATGACAGATAGTTGCCATCGATGACTACCCCTATGCATGGATAGATTTCTGGGGGGACTCGGACATGCCATTACCACCAGGATCGGCATATGGTGATATAGGTAACGAATCTTGACTCTCTCTTTTACATTTTGAGTTATTTAATTTTTTTTGTATTTTCTTGATTATATGGAATCAAAAAGACATATTTTTGGGTGATGCTACATAGTGACATCTACCAATTGTGTGCAGATGTGGGACCATGGCGGATAGAGGGCTTCCCTCGTCATAGACGGAGGGGAAGAGGAGATGACATCACGGGTGTGGATGCGGAGTGAACACTCCAGAGCATTCATACCAACTTTGTGAGATTGACACATAGAGTTCCCATGGCGCAAGTCGAGGACTTTCCTGAGGCCATGTAGCGGCAGGTGGTGGGTGTACCACACGCATGGGTGCGTTTATTCTGACGGCTAGCTAGAGCCGTAGTGACCTTTCATGATCACAACCCTCCTCCTCCTCCACAGGATTAGACACCTGGGAGTGTATACATTTTGTACGACTATGTATTATATGATGGTGGCTTGAAAGCCCCAATTTTGTATCATGACACTATGTATTATCACATTTTTGATGTATATAAAAAGTTTTACGGTGATCGATTTATTTATTTACATGTGTAAAATTTTTGTTTGTGATTAATTTATTGTGAATGAAACAAATGCCAATCTAACACGTAGTTAGCATATGAGTCAGCAACTTGATTATTATTTCTTGGAATGTGTATATATGTTATATTGTCAAATTGTCGTTCTAACAATATCACATGCAAGAATCTTCTCAATAATGTTGGATCTTTAACATGGTACAAACCATTGAACTGTGACACTACTAACTCTGAATCAAGACGTACCTCAAGAGATAGAATGCCATGTAAAATGGCATCCCGTAGAAGCTTGATAATGGCGTTGTATTCAGCAACATTGTTTGAAGATGGCCGTAGACATACTCCTCCTGACGACAGTACCTGACCCATGGGAGTATAAATCACCCAAGCAGCAGAGGCTGAGTGTTGAGTGTGACAGCTTGCACCATCTGTGAATACTATCTAGGTGGAAGATTCCCTTGACATCTGCCAAAAGAAACGGAAACTAATCACAAACCTGATCACGATAAGAAAAATACCTAACTATGCAAAGCTATACAATAATATACAACAAGCAGCCTTGGATAAAGATTATGCATAGTACTTCTTGAGATAGAGCCCATTTATAGGCTCCGCCAAGGCCATTCCTTCGTAATCCACTAACTCATATGCACCCTTCTCTAACACACGCTTGACCACGTAAGGACCATGCCACATAGGATTAAATTTCCCTGCCCCCAAGGGTTCTTTCGGTTGATCCCACAAAAGGACCAAGTCTCCTTCACTAAACACTCTTGGACGGATAGAATTATCGTACTGGACCTTAATGCGACGTTTATTGACTTCTAGAGCCACCAAGGCATCCTGACGTTGCTCATCAAGTTGCTCAAGGTGAACCAAATGCTCCTCCAATGGGGAAGTGTCTGGTAAGAGTTTTATAGCTAGCTTCAATGAAGAAATTTCGCATTCAACCGAAAATATCGACTCCACTCCATGTACAAGCTGATATGGAGAAAAACTAGTGGCATTCTTAACAGCGGTTCGATATGCCCACAAAGCAGGATATAACATAATGTGCCAATTATTCTTGCTTTGTGCGATGGTTTGTTGGAGAATGGATTTGAGTGATTTATTCACTGCCTCTACCTGTCCATTCACTTAGGGGTAGTAAGAAGATGAATGATATTGCTTATACCCTAACTTGGATGCCAACTCTTCCATCATATGGTTCTGAAAGTGCGAGCCATGGTCAGTGACAAGCTCTTTCAGAATCCCGAACCGAGTAATAATTTGGTTGAACACAATGTCTCACTGTCGGATTTTATTGTAGGCGTAGCCTCATCCCATTTCGTGAAATAATCAACAACCACTATAATGTGATGGTGCCCCGCAGCTGATGCTAAGTGGCAATCCATAAAATCAAGCCCCCACTTAGTGAAGGGACCGGCGGTGATAATGGGATGTAACGAGGCAGGTTTCAAGCGCATATTATGTGCAAACGCCTGGAAAGGGTGGCACCTCTTGACCACATCAACACAATCATTAAAGATAGAAATAACCCACTCTTAAAATATTTTGAGCTATAGAAAGCCCAGATAAATGACCACCACATGCTCCTCTGTGGCAATCATTCAGCACTACCTCAGCCTCTTCATGAGTTAAACAACGTCGTAAAATGGAATCTACCCCACAACGGTACAAAGTATTGTCCTCTATGATGTAGTTCTTAGAGACATGACGTAATCGTTGTCGTTCATCTCGCGAGAGGTGAGTAGGGGTCTTCAGTGTTTGTAAATATATTATGATATCCCCATACCATGGGTCTAACGTTGAGATTAAGAAGATGTGTTCATCGAAAAACGTATCTTCACAAACCAACTCCTCATCCTCGCTTGGGAAATCCGATATAAGCTCTGCAAAAATTAAAGACTTCTTCAATTTTGCCGAAACAAACTCGAGATTGAATTCTTGCAGAATGACAATCCATTTATTATACTTTCCCCCAATCATCCTTCGGGTGAGAAAGAATTGAAACGGATTGACATGGGCCACAACCAAGGTCTGGCGAAGGAGAATATAATGTCTCAACCTCTAAACCACATGTACAGTAGCTAAAGCAAGCTTCTTGACATGAGAATAACGAATCTCTGCGTCAATAAGGTTTCAGCTCAAATAATATATGACATACTCTTGGAGCTCCTCATCCTCTTGAACTAAAACCATACCAATCATCTCTAATCACGTGGCCACATATAATAGAAAATCACGGCTATAATCCAGATGAGTAATCACCGGGGTCGATGCTAGGGCTCGCTTGAGTGCATAGAAGGACTCCTAGGCTCACTCATCCCAATAAAAGGGGGTGTCCTTATTCAAGAGACGCATGAAGCCTCTAGTCAAATTGGCAAAGTTGACAACAAATCTTCATAAGAATTTTGCCATGCCTTGCAAACATTGAAGATGACGAATATTCTTTGGGTGAGACAACTGAAGTATTGCCTCAACCTTCAAAGGGTCGACTCTTATACCCTATTTAGAAACGATGAACCCTAACAAACGCCCCGACTTCACACAAAAGATGCACTTGTGAGGATTTAGTCTAACCGAATAGTGCCGACATCTTTCGAATACCAATCTCAAGTGATAGGGATGATGCATTCTCATGCGAGAATGAGTAGCGAGGTCATCCAAAAATACCTTGATAATTGATTTGAGATCGTGGAAAATCAAGGTCATTACCCATTGAAATGTAGCTTCAGTGTTTTTAAGGCTGAAAGGCATTTTTCGATATGCAAACGTTCCCCAAGGACAAATAAATGCAGTCTTATGTTGGTCCTCAGGTTTAATCTGTATCTGATTATATCCAGAAAAGCCGTCCATAAAGGAGAACACCTTGCTGCCCGCACACTCATCCAAAATCTGATCATTAAATGGTGTGGGGAAGTTGTCCTTAGGACAGGTATGATTCAAATCACGGAAATCAGTACATATGCGGATCGCTCCCTGCTTCTTATCAATCAAAATGGGGTTTGAAACCCACTCCGTCAAGGGAATAGGATAGATGAAACTAGCTTTCAACAGCTTCTCTATCTCTGCCTTAATAGCGGGTGCTTTCCTAGGATTCACTGCATGTAAACATTGTCGAACAAGCTTAGCAATGGGGTAAGTCTTAATCTCATGCTCGACAATACGAGGGTAAATACCTGGCATCTCATCGTAAAACCAAGTAAAAATATCATGGAATTCCTTAAATAGCTCGGTGTATTCTAGAATCTCACCATGGGAACATTCTGCCCCAATATAGACATTCTCTATCGTGCCAGGATCGCAAGAGATGTTGATAGGAATTGTTGACGATATGTTCGTCGTGTTTCCATCAGCCATCGGACTAGGAGAGCTTAATGGAATCACAGGACTACCAACTCTCTAACTAAGAACCGGCCTAAAATCCTCATGCTCCAAGCGGTCAAGATCTGGGAGAAAGTACGATCTATAATGGAGTTCCTCCCATGGTGGCTCAACTCACGACATGGCCTCAATAATTGCTTCATCCGAAGGGAAAACCGTATCAAGTTAGTCATGTGCATGAGAAGACTATACTTCCCATGCCAGCAGCACATAAGGGTCCTCCTCCTCCGTCTGTGAAGAGGAAGGACTAGGCTCTGCAACACACTTGAGATTAGCTTGATAAGCTATCATAGCTGCAGGAAATGGTACGTCCATCTCGACGGGCTCCCTCGAAGTACTCAGTGTAGGAATAATCCAAGGATCTTCCATATGACTCGTGCGAAAAGACACCGTTGTCATAGATGTCGAAGCCTCATCGAAACTAGATCCTATCATGAGGATCGATGCAAGACAACTAAAGCTTCCCATGAGGGATGGATACATGCCTACACCCACACACCCAGTTGCCGGCTGAGAGTGCTCAATGATCAGGATCGAAGCTCCTGAAGATGCGGTAACAGACGGATTCTTGAATGTCATTTGATCAATCGTTACGATCTTCTCGTTATGTGGAAAGCATACAACGTGGAACAAGGAAGAAGCAGCAACTTGCATACTGTACATCCAGTTCCTACCCAGCAAGAGATTGTAGTCAAGGGGCGCATCAACCACCTCGACCTCTATCGCAATGGTCTTTCCCCCCAAATAAACTTTAAGGGAAGGAAGGATGCCGTGCGGCCTAAAAGATCTCCCATCAAACACAGTTAACATAGTAGCTGATTTAGACAGCTCAGGAGAACCCAGACCCTTCCAACAGGACAAAGACATCACAGAAGCAGCAGCACCTTCATCAATCACAGTGCGCTTGACAGTCATATTAAGACATTCTACGTGAACCAAAAGAGACACATAGTAGGGAAAGTGAGGCTGAAGTCCTGCGGTTTCAAATTTGATCACAGAGGAAGAATCATCATCATTCACACCAAGGGTAGAAAGCAATGCCTTCCTTTGCGAAGGACAACTCTGAATCACTTCCAATGCAGACATCACACAAGGAGTGTGGCCCAAATCCTCGACAACTGAATAATTCTGGGTGGCTCGGGAATTTGGATTATGCCCTGAACGCTTAAGGACTCCCTTAGGAATGCGAGGTGTAGCCTCAAGTTTATCCGTAGGTTTCTCAATGCGCAAAGGGGACCCTGGTGGGTCAGGCTCTTTGCCTGGGATGGGTTGTGACAAACCATAATATTTCACACGGGTCACAACTTTCACAGCACGGACCATGTTAATGCACCCACGACCACTACCCTCCACCAGATCATCATCACCAGACTGGTCATGGGACTTCGAGTTCATATTTTGATTATGCGGTAAAGGGTTAGTTAGCACAGCTAGGTCCTGTGCCAAGAATCTCAAAGCTTCTTCAATACGAGGGCACAAGTAAGTGAGGTGATCGTCCTTACATAACTTGCAAGGGAACTTAACCTTACATTTAGCTTGCTTTCCCCCCCCAGCATTTCAGCTGTTCTTGTCATTATTGTTAGCATTCTCATTCTTATTCCCACCCTTTCAATTATTTTTACCCTTTTTTCTATTCCGTCCAGGCTGCTGGTTACCCTTCTGGTCCGACGATTGCACAAAAAGTACACTCGTCGTTTGGGTGGGTTGAGACGAAGTCGTAGCTTGTCCCGAAGCAGATTGGTTGATTGACAATTGACTAACTTGTTTTGCAACCGAATCCATAGGTTTCGCATTCGCACAACACACAATGCCATCGGCATGTGGTCTAGGTTTGACTTTGGGATCGAAACTGGAATGAGGAGCATTGGGAATAATCTCAAACAACAAACCGGACTGAGCATAAATCAAGTCCAGTTTTTGTGCCCTAAAAATCACTTGTTCCTCATTCTGCATTCCAGATGTGGAAACATCCTTTGCTATATACGGAAATAACGACTTGAGGAACCACTCGAGGAGGAATTTCGACGGTATAAAATCTTTAATTAACCTCTTCCGTCTATGCCACTCTTGAATATGATCAGAGATATGTGTGGCTTTATCTTGCCGAAATGTTGACAAGAGTTCAGTACCAACGTCATAAGGTACTGGTAGCTGGAAGTGATTAAGAAAATTCATTGCAAGGTAGTCGAACAAAGCGAAATCTCCCCTAGGTAACTCTATATACCATTTCACAGCATGCCCTGTAAGGGTGCGTTGAAATAGTCTCAAACGGACTGAGTCCTGATGTAAGGAATTTGAAGAGCACCATAGGTGAAATGTAGTAATGTGTTCACTCGGATCCTCTCCTGGTTTTCCCTCGAACTTAGGTATGTTCGAAGGAAGTTTCGTAGGGATAGCCAGCCAAGCTGGGTCATGAGCCACAGGATCGTTCGTCAATCTCGATAAGTCAGGAAGATTGAGCATCGCAAGGAAAGGGAGCCTAGGATGATGAGGTCGATGGACCACTCCCTGATTCATATAGGGCTGATTACCACCATGGCCTTGGCCACAGTGTCCTCCTCCCATATGACCCATATAGGGTGGCATGGAAGCACCATAGTGCAGTGGACCTTGACTAGTAGGAGCTACAAAGCCATAATTAGGAGAGTAAGCAGGTTGTTGATACCCACCTCCATAAGGTGAAGAACCCTGTCCATACTGCATCCCATAATAGGTTCCATAAGTCATCGCATGCGATGCCCCATGTGACACTCCGTAGGTAGGAAGATACGCTCCATAAGTAGGGATATACATACTGGAAGTAGGGATATACACTCCGGAAGTAGTAAGATGACCTCTAGAAGTATGAACATAGCCTCCCGAAGGAACGGGCGGTATGTAAACCTGAGACACAATCGGTCTAGTAACTGTAGTATGGACCTGACTCGTAGCCATATGCCAGCTCGAAGGACCACGGGAATAAGGTGGAGGATGTACATTTGAAGAACTAGGGACCGAGGATGAAGGAATCTGAGTAATAATTTACGTGCTACTGCCTATCGTCACTCGTCTCGGATCTAGTATCCTAATCAGATCGCTAACCCTAGACCTAGGAGGGATATGTGATGTAACTTCCACCACTGGGACGGAAAGTGCAATGTGACTAGTTCTCCCAAACCTCTTCACATGGTAAGGAATGAGAGTGCCCCTAGGCATAGTGTTAGGCTTGAAGTCGGATTCGACATGAAATGCCATATCATGTGTAGGGAAACCATACATAGCATAACTACCATAGCTGTTGAGCCGAATTAATGTTGTTTTAATTCTGTTGTAGTATTTGCCCAGCCATTTAATTTGTCAATCCGAGGTTCATAGGCTTACGAAGCACCTGCAAAGTATATGCAAGTCTGAAGTGAAATTAAGCTAATCTAACCCCCCCGTGAAACTAAGAATAATCTAATCTAACCCCCCTTAAATTGAAACAAACAATTGCTAATCTAATGTTGGAAGATGAAACACATGGCTGAAAGTAAATTGCATAAGAGAAAGACAACATATGAAGAGCAACAAGACAACACATGTGAACTCACATCAACAATAAAGCAATCTTAAATTACATCACAAGAATCAATCATAAATCATGAAAGCATCAAACCAAGATTATGAACAAAAGCTAAGAATTCCCTTCTCCATATTACAAAGTCAAGACTAACTTCTACATTCTACTATTCTCTAAGATAATCTAAGATCTAAAATATTCTAAGATAATATCCCCTTTTAATAATTATTATGAAATGAAGAGAGAGCACTCTCTTTTATACATGAAAAAAATAACCATCTCATAATGAGAGATCCACTATCCACTCAACCACTCAACTACTTTCCTATTATTACAAGATATGATCCCTTCAAATCCTCCACATATCTTTTACAAATTCTCCACATGTCTGTCAACCAAATCTCCATGATCTTCTCCTTAAAATATTCTTTGCATAACTATCTCCTTGAAATGATGGAGGAGATATACGTGAATTCTTTTCTTTGAGTTAATCCTTTACATATTCCTACACATTACAAAGCTCATCCATACTTTGAGATATTAGTGAAAAACATGTTAATTTTCTAATATTTAATCATAAATTCACTTATAATACTAAAAATAAATAAAGTGGAAATAATAAGGTGAAACCCACATATATGTATGGAGATGGTATGATAAAAGGTTAATGGGATGATGAAATGTGAGGAATAGAGGAAGATAAAGTGGATGAAAAATGAACATTTCTGTGTCCCAACATACTCCCCAACTGAACTTGTTGCATGTCCTCATGCAACCGTGTATGGCTCTTCTCAAGAACTTTTGGCATCTACACTTTGGCTTTGATTGATGATGTCTTTTTAACAATGAATACTTCTGGAGTGTGAAATACATGAGTAACAACTGGCATTTCCTTATGGTTGGTTATTGTGTGACAACCATGAATATAAAGAATGTTGGTTCTTGTGTTAACAACATTCATTTCATGATGTGAAATGCATGAGTAACAGCTGACATTTTCCTTATGGTTGGTTCTTGTGTGACAACCATAAATGCAAACAATGTTGGTTCTTGTGTTAACAACATTCATTTCATGATGTGAAATGCATGAGTAACAACTGGCATTTTCCTTATGGTTGGTTCTTGTGTGACAACCATGAATGTAAAGAATGTTGGTTCTTGTGTTAACAACATTCATTTTGTCATCTGTTTTCTAGCTGCATAATAATCTAACCATACACTCACTAAAAATGATAAGCTATTAATGTGCACAGAAAGCATCATTGTGCATAAGAAATCCTTTTCTTTATGAATCATGCCAATATGTATATCAATGTGTATGAAGAAAAGTGCAATAGAGGATTTGTTGGAAAATAAATGTTTGTGAATGGTAAATGATACGAAAAATGGGTGATGGTGGTTAAAAGAATGGAATGAATATAGTTCCCCCTCCCCAACTGATGTGGTTTCATGTCCTCATGCAACCTAGCATTGGCTATGAAAGAAATGGAGCATGGTGAGGGAATTTTCCAAATTATTCATTTCTAGCATGTAAGGAATTGCATGATTAAAGTTTAGAAAAAAACATACCCCCACTTACCCAAAAAGTAGATGAACGACGCAATAGGAATGTAGCTGATGCCACTAGATCATGGAATGTGTCACTGCTACAACAGCTCTAATTGTTGGATCATGGGAAGTAAAGGAATCAGAACTGTTGCTGCTGAATCATGGAGAATATGTAACTGTAAATGTTGCTACAGCTGTAACTGTTGGATCTGCTGTAATGTGAAGTGGAGGAATCTGAACTGCTTCTGATAAATAATGGAAAATGTGGAAGGAAGAAAGTGGAACTGTGGTATACTCATAGATCTGAAGTCATGTTTCTGCAACTGTTGATGAAGTCATGAAAAAGAATGTATAGTCTTCACCCGCTACAAAACCCAGTGGTACAATTCTAGTCATGCGAATAAATGTGTCAAGGTCGAGCATGAAGAGAAATCATTGGATTACCGGCCATTGATGAATGTCATTAACCAATGCGAGGCAACTCACCAGTGATGTCAATGAGTGCCAAGGTACCCAAGTACATATTGTGAAGTGCGAATAGATGTGCTGATGTCGAGCCACTTGCAAGATCTGACGATCAAGGGACATTAATGAATTCCCATTATTGTTAGCAAGAGAACTTGCCATTAAGGCATGCAAGCCTCCAGGTACTCAATAATGAACTCTAGTCTATATCCCAGATAAGGTGCCGAGGTCGATGGGAAAATACTTGTTGAAAGGTGGGCCTCAAGGAATCCCACATCAATCAACGTGAGTTGGTATAAAAGGATTGGTAGGACTATCAATGAAAAGATCTCAGAGTCAAACAATGGATATGGTAAGGCTATGTAGTCATGGAAAGGGAGCTGGTTTTTATTTAAAAGACAAACTGAAATGGAAAAATGAATTGAAAAAGATAAAGGGATGTATGCAACTCATAAATATAGGCATGTGTGAAGTCATGACAGATAAAGTGATGGAAAATGGACTTCAAGACATGGATGATGAAGGTGCTCTAAAGGAAAAATATGGATAAACAATCATGACGCAAATTTATGGATGGTTTTTGTGTAACAACCAACGTTGTGATGTTTATGAGCAAACATCATGAGTAACATATCCTTCAGGCTGTCTATCAAAGCATGTTTCTCAAAAAAATTGTGCTTCTTTGAAAAATCACTTCAGCAACAAAATACAATTGTCTCTGAAACCTGGAAAAAAAACTTGAGTACAAAATCCTGCATGAAAACTTATTAGTGAATATGTATTGAATATATTTCTCCCTCCCCAACTAATCTGGTTGCATATCCTCATGCAACCTAGCATAAAAATTGTGAGAAGTTCGTAAAAGAAAACATATCATGCAGAAAGAAATACATAAGCTGCAAAGAAAATTACCTGTTTGCCGTGCTGGTTTTATCTGTGATTATTGTCAAATTTATTTTAAGAAAAAAAATTTGCAAGCAAGTAACTACCATTTTAATGCATCTCCACACCAAAAATCAAACAAACCCACATCACGAATTTCGAGAAAAATGCAAATTGGTTGTAGGTGATTATGGCCATTTTCTAAAAAAACGTACATTGGATTGGGATGAAAATTGCCAAGATTGTTCATCCTGGTATTATACACTTCCTGTCCAAACATCATGAGAATCCAACTTACCAATTGAAATATATGCCCATTTCAATTTCTGCACTTTTGTAGATGAGCATGAATAAAAATGTGTTGTAGCTGAACTTCCTGAACCAATATTTCACAAAAAACAAACTGGGTTGGGCTGAAATTTTTCAAACAAGTAACTACCATTTTAATTCATCTCCATTCCAAAAATTAGACAAACCCACATCATGAATTTTGAGAAAAATGCAAATTGGTTGTAGGTGATTATGGCCATTTTCTCAAAAAACGTACATTGGATTGATATGAAAATTTCCAAGATTGTTCATATTGGTATTATAAACTTCCTGTCCAAAAATCATAAGAATCCAACTTACCAATTGAAAGATATTCCCATTTCAATTTCTGCACTTTTGTAGATGAGCATGAATAAAAATGTGTTGCAGCTGAACTTCCTGAACCAATATTTCACAAAATACAAATTGGATTGGGCTGAAATTTTACAAACAATTAACTACCATTATAATGTATCTCCACACCAAAAATTAGAGAAACCCACATCACGAATTTTGAGAAAAATGTGAATTGGCTGTAGGTGATAATGGTCATTTTCTTGAAAACCGTGCACTCGACTAAGCTGAAACTTGCCACAGTTGTTCTTCATGATGCTATGCATTCCCTTTCCAAATTTCAGGAAAAACCAGCTCTCTATTTTCAAGATATCCTTAAATCAAATTCTGCACTTTTGCCAACGGTTTCAAAATGTTGGGCCAGCGTAGACTACCTGACAGTGTTTTGGTAATAACTTCTTTGTTTCACACCCGATTTGAATGACTCCAAATCCAAAAAAAATTGGATTCATAGGGATACTTCCAATAGAAACAGGTTGTAAAAATTCTATGGTATGGTATATCATATAATCTGAATAACAACCTGCATCCTAATGTTGTTTGTGAGTTTCAGCCTAGACCAACGGTCACTATTTTGAGTACAACCTTTTCGTTAAAAGATGGATTGATGTGATTCCAATTGGAGATGAAAATATATTCATCTAGGTATCTATACTAGAAATAGGTTTTGAATACAAGAATAATTGATGGGTCAAATATTCCAATGAACAGCTGAGAAAGCAGATTTTTTAGATTGCAGATTTATGATAGGTAGTCAATATTTTGGGCATATCTTCTTCGTACGATATCGAAATTGAATGATTCAAATTGTGTTGTAAACTAGATTTATAGGAGAGTATGTAGTATAAACAGGTTTTTAAAATTCATCCATTAGGTCTCCCAAAACGTGATTGTCCCAACTATGTTCTTGAGTTTCCTACTCCATCCCCAGTCAGTATTTTGACCATATCTTTTTTTGTTTTCAAACCAAATTGAAGAATTCAAATTGTATTGGAAACTAGACTTAAAGGGATACTTTGGATATAAACAGGTTTTAAAACTAAGCTATTATGGTCCCTAAAAATAGGATTGTCTCGACTATGTTTTAGCGAATTTTAACAAGCCAAAATGTCAAAAAAATGCAATAGATTTGCGTTGTTTCAGCTGCTTTTTAGCATTTTAGGATTTTTTTTTCAGCTTAAAAATGAAATTGCAAACTATTTTTATTTAACAATTGAATTTTTTTTTTTAGCAAATGGAGATAATTAATTGCAAAATAAAGATGAAATCAATTAAGCATGTTGCAAAACATTAATTATTCATTCCTGAAAATTTTAGAAAACAGCATACTTTCTGATCCTCGCGATCGCACGAAGCGCGAAGGAGAGCATACTTATTCTAGGTGAAAGCAAAGACTAGAAATAAAATCCTACCTACTCTATGCTAATTGGGAATTAGAAAACAATTACGTGTAATTAAATAGCCAGCGTAGCCATACACGCAACAGTAATAGGAATATATTACCTTTCAATCCCATGAATGAACAATGGAAATATACAAAGATGAACGAATTTAATTGTTGTGGCTGTGATCTAACTAAATAAAAAGAAAAACTAAATTGTTCTAACCTCATACTCACTTGAAACCATCGTTCGATAGGGATTTCATAGGCATAGTTTTCACTCCTCAGATCATGCTGCAACTCCTCGTGGTCCTCCTCGATCTCTTGTTCATCTTCATCGATCTCCTGTTCAAATACTTGTTTGCCTTCACATGCACAGGAGTTTTCAGATGATGATTCCTCATTTGATTCTGGAGGAGTAGTTAAATCTCTTATTGCTGCCAAGACCTCCTCTTCTTGGGAAGAGGAAAATCCAGCTTTTGCCAAGGCATGAGTGAGTAGATACAGACTTATACTCATTGTTAAACCATGTTGAAAAAGGGATTCTTACAGCACCCAAAACTGAAATTTGAAAATATTAAATAAAAACAAACCATTTAAAAAAAACACTCTAAAAAAAAATAACTCTTCACAGTTGCGGAAATTAAACACTCTTGCAAAAATTGAAATTTACACTACCACACTTGCAGGAATTGAAATCTACACTACCACACTTGCAGGAATCAAAATCTACACTACCACACTTTCAAGAATTGAAATATACACTACCACACTTGCAAGAATTGAAATCTACACTTCAATCCATTGTGCTTTCCCGTCAACGGCACCAAAATGTTGAGCCAAATTAATGTCGTTTTAATTCCATTGTAGTATTTGCCCAGCCATTTAATTTGTCAATCCAAGGTTCGTAGGCTTACGAAGCACCTGCAAAGTATATGCAAGACTGAAGTGAAATTAAGCTAATCTAACACCCTCGTGAAACTAAGACTAATCTAATCTAACCCCCCTTAATTTGAAACAAACAATTGCTAATCTAATGTTGGAAGATGAAACACACAGCTGAAAGTAAATTGCATAAGAGAAAGACAACATATGAAGAGCAACAAGACAACACATGTGAGCTCACATCAACAATAAAGCAATCTTAAATTACATCACAAGAATCAATCATAAATCATGAAAGCGTCAAACCAAGATTATGAACAAAAGCTAAGAATTCCCTTCTCCATATTACAAAGTCAAGACTAACTTCTACAATCTACTATTCTCTAAGATAATCTAAGATCTAAAATATTCTAAGATAATATCCCCTTTTAATAATTATTATGAAATGAAGAGAGAGCACTCTCTTTTATACATGAAGAAAATAGCCATCTCATAATGAGAGATCCACTATTCACTCAACCACTCAACTACTTTCCTATTATTACAAGATATGATCCCTTCAAATCCTCCACATATCTTTCACAAATTCTCCACATGTCTGTCAACCAAATCTCCATGATCTTCTCCTTAAAATATTCTTTGCATAACTATCTCCTTGAAATGATAGAGGAGATATACGTGAATTCTTTTCTTTGAATTAATCCTTTACATATTCCTACACATTACAAAGCTCATCCATACTTTGAGATATTAGTGAAAAACATGTTAATTTTCTAATATTTAATCATAAATTCACTTATAATACTAAAAATAAATAAAGTGGAAATAATAAGGTGAAACGCACATATATGTATGGAAATGGTATGATAAAAGGTTAATGGGACGATGAAATGTGAGGAATAGAGGAAGATAAAGTGGATGAAAAATGGACATTTCTATGTCCCAATAGTAGCTAGTGCTGGCGGGTTCAAAATGAGTCTCGGCGTCCTCCGACATTCCATACTAGTAACGCGTCAATGGGGAATCAACCCTAGAGTGAGTAGGTCTATCGTGCATGGTTCCTATCTCAAAAATCACAGGACCTAACTCAGCCAAGTTGGGTGAAGGATCGTAAGTAGGAGTAAACTCCCCATTGTCTACATGAGTGGGAGGAGGTGGTTTAGGAATATCCTCTAAATGGTCTCCCATGGTGTGTGAATCAATGTGTGAAATAGTCCGCCTGGATTGTCTAGGTCTCTCTCCCAAAGGAGGAGGATAAGTAGAAGGTGGAAGTCCTGCTAAATGACAAGAACAGCGAGGAGCCGCACCCGAATCCACAATGACTCAAAAAATAGAAAATACTCTCTATTTACGTACACCCTAGGCCAACTATCATGCACAAAGCAATCACTAATAAAATCTAAAGCCAAATGTAGGAAAACAAGGGATGGATAAATGAGCTCCCGAATGAAGCAGGTATGTCTCACCTAGGAGAGGCTTGAGACTCCCATACACAACAAGCAAAGGTACGTAACCAATTATTGTGGCCCTTAGCTTCAACCCGTAAAGCAATTGTGTTGTTTGACCCCAACCTGGCCGGGACACCCACAGAATAACCTCTGCAAAGTACCCCCTCGATATCGTAGGTAAGGCCACTAAGGTCACCTCAATATAATCAATGCTCAGGATGACAGTCGCAGGCAGGATTGACCGTATGGGTAGGGTAGCAAAGCTCAAAACTCTCGAAAGAGCCCCCAGATACCAATACAATCCTAGAAATATCTCCGGGGCTACTCAATTATGAATAGGGGTCATCCCAATCAATAATCGCTCATGATGCCTCATGCTTAACTCCCTTTTGAGAGGAGGATCTTGAGAAACACTAGTTGTACCAAGGATTTCACACACTGACCTGGACAGACACATACATGTTGTTGTTTAGTGATCTTGGAGAATTAACTTACAATGAACTATTCCAAGATCCTAAAACCTAAGCTTGTTGGTGCACCCTAAAAAAGAAAAGAGTGTAATTCATTTTAATTTAGCGTTGATTTTAATTGGCTTTATTACTCAAAAAAGGGATATGACCATGCAACTAATGGTGTTATGACGCAACATGAAGTAAAATGCATACCTAACAATCAATGCAAATGCATTGTGTCCTTGAAAACAGGGTATGCTACTACGTGAAATGCACAATTTTTCTTCAAATGATGAATGCAAACTTTTCCTATATGAAGTCCTAACTAGTACTCCAAAGCAAATCTAGTGCAAGTACAATGCAAAGATGCAAAATGCAATGCATGATGATAAACAAATGTTTTTGGATTTTTTGAAATAAAATGAGATGAAAAAAGCAAAAGAATGACTCTATGAACCCTAGACTCTGTAAGCACACACAAACAGTACTCAAGCAAAGCACTAAGGTAAAAGACCTCTAATGCACTAATCTCAAACAAAAAATCGAAAATGCCATGACAAGAACCTTCTTAAAAAAAAAATTAGCCTAAAAAAACGTTTCTGGTCAGAAACAGAGGTCTAAACAAACTCAGGCAATGCCAAAGGAGACTCCGCAAATATTAGAATTCACCCAAAAACCGATTAACTTCCACAAAAAGGCAAAATCAAGGGCATATGCGACTGTTCGCAGTAAACCCGCATGTATACGCGGAAATCGCAGAGGAACCTGCATGTCAACGCGACTGTGAGTTAAAAACTCGTGTACAGGAAGAAAGGTGCATAAATTCAAGACAAACAAACAGGCTGAGACAAACTTCACACCAATCAGACCCTACCAAGCATACATGCCCCCAGACCCGACACAGAAACAAGAGAGAAAGAGCAATTCAAATTCATTGAATGTCGATAAAACAACCCCCAAAGGACAACTACTAGGAACTCCCTAGCGGAGTCGCCAATTCTGTTACGGAGAGAAATTCCTATGGCTTGGGGTACCACAACAGACAGCTTGACTCCAGAAATCAATCCTTTCCAATATGCAATAGAAATTAAATGTCTAACACTAAAGGATCAGACCTCGTACCTTATTCTGGATGGTTGAAGTAGATCCCCATTGAGCTTTCCAATCTTTAGCTTGAATTGATAGATTACTTCCTCAACAACAAGTAAACAATACAAGCATCTATATATAATGGTGTTAGATCTATTCTAGCATATATAATCAATAATGTACAAGCATTTGACATAGTCCCATGGATAAAATATTCATTCAAACACACATTATTGGACAGGAAAAGATATTTCTATTAATATAAATCAGAGATTACAAGATACAACCTCTGATGGCACATCTGCGAATCGGAGAAACTGAATCCCCCACTTGGGCCTCCACCACCTCAATCCTCCATCTCTCAATAGTAAGCTCATAA
>LPNX010440772.1:349092-363806 GCA_001517045.1 Pseudotsuga menziesii | reverse complement strand
GCATTCACAACTTGACATGAGGGAGTCCTGAGGGAAATAGGCCAGCAAAAGATCAAGAGGAGTATGAGGCTCTTGCGAAATGTCATGGCAATACTATACAACGAACTCCCACACCCTAAAGGAGAAACCATCAGCATGGGCACCAAATTCAAATAAGGCGCTAACTAGGGTACCCATGTAAGGTGAAGCTCTGCCACTCGTATCATGCCACTTCTAAAGCAACAAGAAGGTTCTGTGACATAGTAGAGTGGGTTCGTACCTAAGGTCATAGTGATATGGTCACAAGGTCATGCAAAATGCAAACGGTGGTGAAACCTAACCTATATGCTAGTTTAGACATGATACCTAAGATCGGCACGAATGGGTCAATCCAACGGCTGAAACGGTACTGAAAAAGGTCTTCTACAACACCAATTATGTCAAAAACGGTCCAAAATGGTTAGAAAATGTCGAAACTATAGGAAAGGGGGTAAAAATTTTCAAATATTTGAAATTTTTTCTATAAATAGTAAAAAATATAAATCATTTGAAACTTTTACCCATTTGAGCTCTGATTTTGAACTGCAAATTCCAGGAGATCCAGCCGGCGGAATTCACAACCGTTTCTTCCAGGTATTTACTCATGCTCTCCTCTTGAATTTTGACATAATTTTTATAGATTTTCATGGTCAAATGAATTTTTTAGGCCATCCCAAAATGAGCGCTGTGGCCCATGCGAAAATTGAGGCTTTTTCCGCGTATAGGGTCGAATATACGTGGAAAAGGGCCTCAAACCCGCGTACATACGCAGCTATTTTCAAAACAGTCATGTATGAGGCTACACATATGATTTTCAACTAAACTAATGGGAAAAATTCCAATTCCTTTTGCAGGATGGTGCTAGAGTGGAGATAGCGTGAGCATGGTGAAGTAGAGGAAGCAGTAAGGGCCGACTTAATGGCTCAATAATCTCTTCATGCATGCGGACTCTATAAGTTTTGGTGTCTTGGTGGTTTGAGGGCCAAACCAAGACTACTACAGATGTTGGTAGACTATTGGGATCCAGACTCGGAGTCCTTTCATATTGATGGGATGTCCCTCACCATAGAGGTGGAGGACATATACTTTATCACAGGGCTTTCTAGATGAGGGGAGGTGGTGAACCTTCATTCCCATGGTGGGCCAGGGAGTGGGATGACTATCGACGAGTACATTGCAGTGTACTATTATCAAGACAGCGAGAAGGTGGGGAGTCAGGTCCCTACCAATGCTATACAGGTGCTGGGCCTAAAGGCCATATTACTGACACTGGACAGGATAGTCGGCTTAGCATCACTCCACGAGGCCTCGCGGCCTCTGATGTTCTATGAAGTGGAGTGCATGAGACCCACAATCTATGACTGGAGTACGACACTACTGAGCAACATGAAACACCAGCTTAGTGAGTGCAAGGAAGGCAGGGTGCGAAACTTCGGGTTCAGCAGTATCTTGAGCACGTTTTTCTTCGAGCGTGTTCCAGGATTGAGCCCTAGAGTGGATGTTCCTCTCCACGGGGTTCGAGATTCGGCCCAATGACGTTGGGCATATGCTATACGCAGATTGGGGGGTGGTAGGGTGGCCAACCCATATCCAGCTGACTTCTTTCCATGGTGGCGATGACAGATAGTTGCCATTGATGACTATCCCTATGCAGGGATAGATTTCTGAGGGGACCCGGACATGCCATTACCACCAGGATCGGCATATGGTGATATAGGTAATGAATCTCGACGCTCACTCTTTTTTTTTGAGTTATTGAATTTTTTTGTATTTTCTTGATTTTATGGAAGCAAAAAGACATGTTTTTGCGCGACAACACATAGTGACGTCTACCATTTATGTGTAGATGTGGGACCACGGTGGCCAGAGGGCTTCCCTCGTCATAGACGGAGGAAAAGAGGAGATGACATCATAGGTGTGGATGCGGAGCGAATGCTCCAGAGCATTCATACCAGCTTTGTGAGACTGACTCATAGAGCTCCCATGGCGCAAGTCGAGGACTTGCCTAAGGCCATGCAGCGGCAGGTGGTGGGTGTACCACGCGCATGGGTGCATTTATTTTGACAGCTAGCTAGAGCCGTAGTGACGTTCCATGATCACAACCCTCCTCCTCCTCCATAGGATTAGACACCTGGGAGTGTATACATTTTGTACGACCGTGTATTATATGACGGTGGCTTAAAAGTCCCAATTTTGTATCATGACACTATGTATTATCACATTTTTGATATATCAAAAGTTTTATGGTGATCGATTTATTTATTTACATGTGTAAAAATTGTGTTTGTGATTAATTTATTATGAATGAAACAAATTCCAATCTAACACATAGTTAGCATATGAGTCAGCAACTTGATTATTATTTCTTGGAATGTGTATATATGTTATATTGTCAAATTGTTGTTTTAACAATCTCACACATAATAATCTTCTCAATAACGTCAGATCTCTAACATGGTACAAACCATTGAGCTATGACACTACTAAATCCGAATCAAGACGTACCTCAAGAGATAGAACACCATGTAGAATGGCATCCCGTAGACTCTCAATAACGGCGCTATATTCAGCAACATTGTTGGAAGATGGTCATAGACATACACCTCCTGAAGACAGTACCTGACCCATAGGAGTATAAATCACCCAAGCAGCAGAGGCTGAGTGTTGAGTGTGATGGCTTGCACCATCCGTGAATCCTATGTAGGTGGAAGATTCCATTGACATCTGCCAAAAGAAACGGAAACTAATCACAAACCTTATCACGATAAGAAAAAGGCCTAACTATGCAAAGTTGTACAATAATATACAACAAGTAGCCTTGGCTAAAGATTATGCATAGTATTTTTTGAGATAGAGCCCATTTCTAGGCTGCGCCAAAGCTGTTCCTTCATAATCGACTAACTCATAAGCACCCTTCTCTAACACACGCTTGACCACGTAAGGACCACAACACATAGGACTGAATTTCCCTGCCCCCAAGGGTTCTTTCGGTTGATCCCACAAAAGGACCAAGTCTCCTTCACTAAACACTCTTAGAGAGACATATTTATCGTACTGGACCTTAATGCGATGCTTATTAACCTCTAGAGCCACCAAGGCATCCCAACGTTGCTCATTGAGTTGCTCAAGGTGAACCAAATGCTCCTCTAAATGTGAAGTGTCTGGTAAGAGTTCCACAGCTAGCTTCAACGAAGGAATTTCACATTCAACCAGCAATATCGACTCCACTCCATGTACAAGCTGATATGGAGAAAAACCAGTGGCAGTCTTAACCACGGTTCGATATGCCCACAAATCAAGATATAACATAATGTGCCAATTATTCTTGCTTTGTGCGATGGTTCATTGGAGAATGGATTTGAGTGATTTATTCATTGCCTCTACCTTTCCATTCGCTTGGGGGTAGTAAGAAGAGGAGTGCTCTTGCTTATACCCTAAATTCGATGCCAACTCTTCTATCATACGATTCTGAAAGTGCGAGCCATGGTCAGTGACAAGCTCTTTAGGAATCCCAAACCGAGTAATAATTTGGTTCAATACAAAGTGAGCGGCTGTCTCAACGTCAGATTTTACTGTAGGAATAGCCTCAGCCCATTTCATGAAATAATCAATAGCCACTATAATGTGATGGTGCCCCCCAGCCGAAGCTGGGTTGCAATCCATAAAATCAAGCCCCCACTTAGTGAAGGGACCGGTGGTGATAATGGGTTTTAACGGGGCAGGTTTCGAGCACATATTACGTGCGAACACCTGGCAAGGGTGGCACCTCTTGACCGCATCAACACAATCCTTAAATATCGATGGTTAGAAATAACCCGCTCTCAAAATATTTTGAGCTGTAGAAAGCCCAGATAAATGACCACCACACACCCCTCTGTGGAAATCATTCAGCACAACCTCAGCCTCGTCATGAGTTAAACAACGTCGTAAAATGGAATCTACCCCATGATGGTACAAAGTATTGCCCACTATGAGATAGTTCTTAGAGACATGATGTAATCGTCATCATTCATCTCGCGAGAGGTGAGTATGGGTCTTCATTGTTTGTAAATATATTATGATATCCCCATACCATGGGTCTAACATAGAGATTAAGAAGATGTGTTCATCGACAAATGTATCTTCACAAACCAACTCCTCGGTCTCGCTCGGAAAATCCGATATAAGCTCTGCAAAGATTAAAGAATTCTTCGATTTTGCCGAAACAAACTCAAGATCAAATTCTTGCAGAATGACAATCCATTTATTATACTTTCCCCCAATCATCCTTCGGGTGAGGACAAATTGAAATGGATTGACATGGGCCACAACCAAGGTCTGGCGAAGGAGAATATAATGTCTTAAATGCTAAACCGCATGTACGGTAGCTAAAGCAAGCTTCTCGACATGAGAATAATGAAACTCTGTGTCAATAAGGTTTCGGCTCAGATAATATATGACATGCTCTTGGAGCTCCTCATCATCTTGAACCAAGACCATACCAATCATCTCTAATGATGCAGCCACATATAATAAGAAATCACGGCTATAGTCTGGAGGACTAATCACCAAGGCCGATGCTAGGGCTCGCTTGAGTGCATCGAAGGACTCCTGGGCTCGCTCATTCCAATAAAAGGGAGTATCCTTCTTCATGAGACGCATGAAGCCTCTAGTCAAATTGAAAAAGTTGACAACAAATATTTGTAAGAAGTTTTCCATGCCCTGTAAACACTGAAGATGTCGAATATTCTTTAGGGGAGACAACTGAAGTATTGCCTCAACCTTCAAAGGGTCGACTCTTATACCCTCTTTCAAAATGATGAATCCTAACAAACGACCTGTCTTCATGCAAAAGATGCACTTATGAGGATTTAATCTAACTGAATAGTGCCAGCATCTTTCAAATACCAATCTCAAGTGATAGGGATGATGCATTCTCATACGAGAATGAGCAGCGAGATCATCCAAAAATACCTCGATAATTGACTTGAGATCATGGAAAATCAAGGTCATCGCCCGCTAAAATGTAGCTGCGGAATTTTTAAGGCCAAAAGGCATTTTCCAATATGTGAACGTTCCCCAAGGACAAATAAATGCAGTCTTATGTTGGTCCTTAGGTTTACTCTGTATCTGATTATACCCAAAAAATCCGTCCATAAAGGAGAACACCTCGCTACCCGCACACTCATCCAAAATCTGATCTATAAATGGTGTGTGGAAGTTATCCTTAGGACAGGCATGATTCAAATCACGAAAATCAGTGCATATGCATATCGCTCCCTGCTTCTTATCCACCGAAATGGGGTTTTAAACCCACTCCGTCAAGGGAACGGGATAGATGAAACCGGCTTTCAACAGTTTCTCTATCTCTGCCTTAATGGCGGGTGCTTTTCTAGGGTTCACCGCATGTAAACGTTGTCGAATAGGCTTAGCGTTGGGGTAAGTCTTAATCTCATGCTCGACAATATGAGGGTCAATACCTAGCATCTCATCGTAAGACCAAGCAAAAATATCATGAAATTCCTTGAATAGCTCGGTATATTCCAGAATCTCAGCATGGGAACATTCCGCCCCAATATAGACATTCTCTATCATGCCAGGATTGCGAGAGATCTTGATAGGAATCATTGAATATATGTTTGCCATGTTTCCATCAAGAATTGGACCAGGAGAGCTTAATGGAACCACAAGACTACCAACTCTCTGACTAAGAACTGCCCTAAAATCCTCACGCTTCAAATGGTCAAGCTTTGGAAGAAAGTACGATCTATGATGCAGTTCCTCCCATGGTGGCTCAACTCCCGACATAGCCTCAATAATCGCTTCATCCGAAGGGAAAACCATATCAAGGTATTCATGGGCATGAGAAGACTATACTTCTCATGCCAGAAGCACATACGGGTCCTCCTCCTCCGTCCGTGAAGAGGAAGGACTAGGCTCCACAACACTCTTGAGATTAGCTTGATAAGCTATCATGGCTGCAGGCAACGGCACGCTCGTATCGATAGGATGACTCTAAGTACTAGGTGTAGGAAGAATACAAGGGTCCTCCATATGATTTGTACAAAAAGACACCGATGTCATAGAATTCGAAGCCTCATCGGAACTAGATCCTATCATGAGGATCGGTGCAGGACAACTAAAGCTTCCCATGAGGGATGGATACATGCCTACACCCACACTCCCAATTGTCGGATGAGAGTGCTCAACGATCAGGATTGAAGCTCCCGAAAATGTGGTAACAGATGGATTCTTGAATGTCATTTGATCAATCATTATGATCTTCCCATTGTGTGGAAAGCATACAACACAGAACATGGAAGAAGCAACGGCTTGCATACTGTACATCTAGTTCCTACCCAGCAAGAGATTATAGTCAAGGGGTGCATCAACCACCTCAACCTCTATCGCAATGGTCTTCCCCCCCAAATGGAATTTAAGGGAAGCAAGGATTCCATGCGGCCTAAAAGATCTCCCATCGAACGCAATTAACATAGTTGCTGATTTAGACAGCTCAAGAGAACCAAGACCCTTCCAACAGGCCAAAGGCATCACAGAAGCAGCAGCGCCCTCGTCAATCACAGTACGTTTGACGGTAATACCAAGACATTCTATGTGCACCAAAAGAGACACATAGTAGGGCAAGCGAGGCTAAAGTCCTGCGGTTTCAAATTTGATCATAGAGGAAGGATCATCATCATTTACACCAAGGGCAGAAAGCAACACCTTCCTTTGCGAAGGACAACTCTGAAGCACTTCCAACACAGACATCACACAAGGAGTATGGCCCAAATCCTCGACAGCTGAATAATTCTAGGCGGTTCAGGCATTTGGATTATGCCCTGAATGCTTAAGGACTCCCTTAGGAATGCAAGGTGTAGCCTCAGGTTTATCTGTAGGTTTCTTAATGCGCAAAGGGGATCCTGGGGGATCAGGCTCTTTGCCTGGGCTGGGTTGTGACGAACTATAATCTTTCGCACGAGTCACAACTTTCGCAGCATGGACCATAATAATGCACCCACGACCACTACCCTCCAGTGGATCCTCATCACTAGATTGGTCATGGGACTTCGAGTTCATATTTTGATTATTCGATAAAGGGTTACTTATCACAGCTTGGCCTTGTGCTAAGAATCTCGAAGCTTCTTCAATCCGAGGGAACAAGTAAGTGAGGTGATAGTCCTTACATAGATTGCAAGGGAACTTAACCTTACATTTCAATTTCTTGTCCCCTCCAGCATTTCTACTGTTCTTATCACTATTCTTAGCATTCTCATTCTTATTCCCACCCTTTGGGCAGGTTGAGACGAAGCCATAGCTTGTCCTGAAGCAGACTGGTTGAGCGACAATTGACTAGCTTGTTTTGCAACCGAATCTGCAGGTTTCACACTTGCACAACCCACAATGCCATCGGCATGTGGTCTAGGTTTAACTTTGGTATCGAAACTAGAATGAAGAGCATTGGGAATAATCTCATACAAAAAACCAGACTGAGCATAGATCAAGTCCAGTTCCTGCACCCTAAAAATCACTTGTTCCTCATTCTGCACTTCGGATGTGGAAACATCCTTCGCTATATATGGAAATAACTACTTGAGGAACCACTCGAGGAGGAATTCTGGCGATATAAAAGCTTTAATTAATCTCTTCCATCTACGCCACTCTTGAATATGATCAGAAATATGTGTGGCTTTATCTTGCTGAAATGTCGACAAGAGTTCAGTACCAACATCATAGCACACTGGTAGCTGGAAGTGATTAAGAAAAGTCATCGCAAGGTCGTCGAACAAAGAAAAAGCTCCCTTAGGTAACTCTATATACCATTTCGCAGTAGGCCCTGTGAGGGTGCATTGAAATAGTCTCAAACGGATTGAGTCCTGATGTAATGAATTCGAAGAGCACCAAAGGTCAAACGTAGTAACATGTTCGCTCGGATCCTTTCCCGGTTTTCCTTTGAACTTAGGTATGTCCGAAGGAAGCTTGGTAGGGACAGCCGGCCAAGCCAAGTCAGGAGACACAGGATCATTCATCAGTCTCGATAAGTCAGGAAGATTAAGCGTCACAAGGAAAGGGATCCTAGGATGATGAGGTCGATGGACCACTCCATGGTTCATATAGGGTTGATTACCACTATGGCCTTGGGCATAGTGTCCTCCTCCTATCTGACCTGTATAGGGTGACGTGGAAGTACCATAGTATGGTGGACCTTGACTAGTAGGAGCTACAAAGCCATAATTAGGAGAGTAAGTAGGTTGTCGATACCCGCCTCCATAAGGTGAAGAAACCTGTCCATACTGCATCCCATAATAAGGTCCATAGGTCATCGCATGTGATGCCCCATGAGACACTCCGTAGGTAGGAAGATACGCTCTGGAAGTAGGGATATACGCCCCGAAAGTAGCAAGATGACCTCTAGAAGCATGGACATAGCCTCCTGATGTAGCGGGTGGTATGTGAACTTGAGACACAATTGGTCTAGTAACCGCAGTACGGACCTGACTCGTAGCCATATACCATCTCGAAGGACCATGTGAATGAGGTGGAGGATGTACATTTGAAGAACTAGGGACCGAGGATGAAGGAATCTGAGTAATAATATATGTACTATCGCCTATCATCACTCGTCTCAGATCTGGTATCCTAATTGGATCGCTAACCCTAGACCTAGGAGGGAGATATGATGTAGCTTCCACCACTGCAATGGAAGGTGCAATGTGACTAGTGCTCCCAAACCTATCCGCATCGTAAGGAATGAGAGTGCCCCCAGGCATAGTGTTAGGCTCGAAATCAGATTCGACATGAAATGTCAAATCATGTGTAGGGAAACCAAACGTAGCATAACTACCATAGCTAGTACTGGCAGGTTCAAAATGAGTCTTGGCGTCCTCCAACATTCCATACCGGTAACGCCTCAATGGGGAATTAGACCTGGAGTGAGTAGGCCTATCATGCAAGGTTCCTATCTCAGAAATAACAGGACCTAACTTAGCTAAGTTGGGTGAAGGATCATAAGTAGGAGTAAATTCCCCATCGTCTACACGAATGGGAGGAGGTGGTTCAGGAATATCCTCTAAATGGTCTCCCATGGTGTGTGAATCAATGTGTGAAATAGTCCACCTGGACTATCTAGGTCTCTCTCCCAAAGGAGGAGGAGAAGTAGAAGGCTGAAGTCCTGCTAAACGACGAGAATGGAGAGGAACTGCACTGGAATCCACAATGACTCAAAAAATAGAAAAGACTCTCTATTTACGTAAACCCTAGGCCAACTATCGTGCACAGAGAAATCACTAATACAATATAAATCCAAATGCAAGCAAACAAGGGTTGGATAAGTGAGCTCCCGAATGAAGCATGTATGTCTCGCCTAGGAGAGGCTTGAGACTCCCATACACAACAAGCAGAGGTACGTAACCAATTATTGTGGCCCTCAGCTTCAACGCGTAAAGCGACTGTGATGTCCGACCCCAACCTGGCCGAGACACCTGCAGAGTAACCCCTACAAATTACCCCCTTGATATCCTAGGTAAGGCCACTAAGGTCACCTCAATATAATCAATGCTTAGGCGGACAGTCGCAAGCAGGATTGACCGTATGGGCAGGGTAGCAAAGCCCGAAACTCTTGAAAGAGCCCCTAGATATGAATACAATCCTGGAAATATATTTGGTGCTACTCAGTTATGACTAGGGGTCATCCCAATCAATAACCACTCACACTGACTCATGCTTAACTCCCTTTTGAGAGGAGGATCCTGAGAAACACTGGTTATACCAAGGATTTCACACACTCACCTGGACAGACACGTAGATGTTGTTGTTTAGTGATCTTGGAGAATTGACTTACAATGAACTATTCCAAGATCCTAAAACCTAAGCTTGTTGGTGCACCCTAGAAAAGAAAAGAGTGTAATTCATTTTATTTAGCGTTGATTTTAGTTGGCTTTATTACTCGAAAAAGGGATATGATCATGCAACTGATGGTGTTATGACGCAACAGGAAGTAAAATGCACACCTAAAAATCAATGCAAATGCATTGTGTCCATGAAAACAGGGTATGCTACTACGTGAAATGCACAATTCTTCTTCAAATGATAAATGCAAATTCTAAGTCCTAACTAGTACTCCAAAGAAAATCTAATGCAAGTACAATGCAAAGTGCAAAATGCAATGCATGATGATAAGCAAATGTTTTTGGATTTTTTGAAAATAAAAGAGATGCAAAAAGCAAAAGAATGATTCTATGACCCCTAGACTCTGCAAGCACACCCAAACATCACTCAAGAAAAGCACTAAGGTAAAAGAACTCTAATGCACTAATCTCAAACAAAAAATCGAAAATGTCATGACAAGAACCTAGTTAAAAAAGAAAAAAATTAGCCTAAAAAAATGTTTCTGGTCAGAAATAGAGGTCAAAACAGACTCAGGCAGTGCCAAAGGAGACTCAACAAATATTAGAATTCACCCAGCAACCAACTATCTTCCCCAAAATTTCAAAATCAAGGGCATACATGAATGTTCGTAGTAAACCCGCGTGTATACGTGGAAATAGAAAAAGAAACCACGTGTATACGCGACTGTAAATCAAAAACTCATGTACAGGAAGAAAGGTGCATAAAATAAAGGAAAACAGATAGGCTGAGATAAAATTCACACCAATCAGACTCTACCAGGCATACATGCCCCCAGACCCGACACAGAAACAAGAGAGACAGAGCAATTCAAATTCATTGAATGCCAAGAAAACAACCCCCAAAGGACAACTACTAGGAACTCCCAGCGAAGTCGCCAATTCTGTTACGAAGAGAAATTCCTATGGCTTGGGGTACCACAACAGAAAGATTGACTCCAAAAATCAATCCTTTCCAATATGCAATAGAAATTAAATGTCTAACACTAAAGAATCAGATCTCATACCTTATTCCGGACGGTTGAAGTAGATCCCCGTTGAGCTTTCCAATCTTCAACTTGAATTGATCTGTTACTTCCTCAACAACAAGTAAACAATACAAGCATTCTATATATCATGGTGTTAGATCTATTCTAGCATATATAATCAATAATGTAAAAGCATTTGACATGATCCCATGGATAAAATATTCATTCAAACACACATTATTGGACAGGAAAATATATTTCTATTAATATAAATCAGAGATTACAAGATACAAACTCTGATGGCATGTCTGCGAACTAGAGAAACTGAATCCCCCACTTGGGCCTCCACCACTTCAATCCTCCATCTCTCGATAGCAAGCTCACAAGCAAAAGGTAAGCTTGGGAAGAACACAAAAGTGATCCAAGGGACAAAGGGATGCAGACTCAAGCATAAGTTTCGTCAACAATGGACTATAGTTTCTTTGCTCTCAATTCTCTCTCATGCCTTCAATGTACCAAGGGATTCCTTATATAGCTTTTCAAAGGGGTAATGAAAGGTCGAATCCGAGCGATCTCAAGGAATAGGGAAGGCCAAGAGTCAAATCAGTCGGATCCATGTCAAGGAAAACTCCAAAAGGATTTGGATTATGCACACATCCCGATGTACATGGTTTTAGTGGTCAAACCCGCGTATATACGCGCTTATAGGTTTAAAAGTCGCGTATAGAATTTTTCATGTGTTTTTAGGGATTATCAAGGAAACATCAAAGGACAAAATGTGGTCCATAGGGTCTAAGGAGTCTGCAGTGGGACAGGGGAAGGCCATACAAAGTGTGATTCACCTGGAGTGGTGAAATCCACTATAACATGTGTGATGGGTATCTCCACATAAAAACCAGATCCCAAACCCACATGATCCTACGTGCTGTCATCATGCTACTCGATGATGGCATGTGTGAAGGCATTGATGGGGCCATTGTAGAGTTTGAATTCCCAACTCTTTATAAATAGCACTTTCAAAGTCATTGGAAGATATAGATTGGGAATGTTGAAGAGAATCTAAGATGGTTGAGTGTTGTTGGATCAGGGTCCCACAGCTACAGAAGAAGCTGCTAGTTTAGCAGAGAGATAAGTTTTGGCGGAAAGAAGATAAGACAGGGCTACGACGCCGTAGCACGTTTCTAGCTGCAGAGCAAAGCCGGAAACCATTACTTTTAAGATAGAGAAGTCAAGAAAGGCAACGGTACCTGAGCGGCCGAGAAGAGAGAGCTCACCCACTGCATTAAAGGCAGCGGCGAAAGATAGGAGGGCTCAGCAACCCTCATAAAGGAGAAGGAGCAACGAGGCTGAAGCATTGAAGACGAAGGATAGAAAAGTGAAGTGGTGCATAGTACCCATGATCAGTGCCGGGAAGCATGGATGACTGCAGAGAGCTGTGGTGTGACAGAAAGCGGCTACCTCAAGTACAGATATGGCCGACTGTCACTAGTTAGGGTTTGGGTTACTGTTGGGACAGGCCCGCAGTGTTGTAATGGTAAGACCTTCGGGCTGCCTATAAAGGGATATATTTTGTATTGTGAAAGGTTGGCATTTTGGGCATTTTAGGCCATCCAGCTAGTCGGATAACATATAGTTAGCCATTGAGTCTGTTAGCTCACAATTATCTTGTAGTGTAATAGAGTTGAGCTCTGGTTTTGTTATTAGCGGTAGCAATCTTACTGTAACCAGTAGCTGGCTTATAGAGCATGCATGTAACAATCCGTAGGGATTGACAGAGAGGGAAGAGTATATTGTAGTAGAGAAATATAGAGAAGATAAGGGATCTAAGAGAGAAGATCTTGAGCTACATGTGTCATGCAGCAGAACTGTGTTTTACCTTCCCCTGAGCTATAATGAAAACACAGTTCTGTGGATGTAACTTCCATTCTGGAGGTGAACCACGTTAAAATCGTGTGTTATGTGATTGGATTATGTGTTATGTTACTTGTGCATCTATCAGTTATTTCATGAACATTGTTTATAGTTTAATGAATGAATTTGTTAATCAGTTCACAGTAATATAGAAGGATAAACATAAGTCCAGTCTTTGGCATGTTGTATGAGGTTCATTTATGCTTTGCGTGAAACAGTCACTAGTTGCAGTATTGAATAGCCTTTATGTTAAGTCTTTCACGTCGACATGAGCAACGCTAAGTGCACTAAACCGCGGAGGTAGGATATCACAGAGAGGTGATACCGCACAGGCAGAGGAGTTGCGGTGTGCGATATCGCAGGTTGAGGACTTAGAGTTGGGCAGGAGCTGCGTGTCGCACGGTGCGCGGTGATGCGGTAAGGTTGGAGATATCGCAACTTAGGGAAAGTGCACGACGTAGAAAAGGACCGCACGATGGTATAAAGGGAATATCTCACGGCTAGAAGAGCGGCGAGACGAGGATATCACGCGACATGAGCAGAAGGTCGCGCGACGTTCAGAGAAAGAGACCTCGTAGCTAGGAGAGCTGCGAGCCGCAAGTAGGATTTCCACAGAACCTGGTCCAAGACACTTGAGTCCTTGGCCAACCCATTAGAATCACTTCGGGTGAGACTTCAGGCCACTTTGCGATCTGTCGCCGAAAGGGCTGGTGAGCTAGGGGTGTTGTTGGTTGATTATAGTAAACTTGGGTCTGCCCAGCACAGCCAAGAAATGGTTCCGTTGCTGGTTTTTAACAACTGAGCGCTAATGTTCTGTTGGCATCCTACTAGAGAATAGTTTCACCAGTAGCTGGATTCAAACTTAAGGGAGTTTGCCAAGAAAGAAAATCGGAGCCCTAAATTGAGCACAGAGGACTGGTTACAAAAGCATATTGCTTCAGATATACATGCGATATTTTTTGCAACCTATGGAAACGAGCTTTATGACTGGTTATCAAAGTTGACAGATAGGAACATATTAAAAAAGAAGAGAAACATTGTCTGGACACCGGAGTTGATTCAGACCATGCAGAGCCTTGACAATCCCATTACGAGAGCAGTGGACTTCTGGCTTGCGAGCGTGCTAGGAGGATTTGTTATAGAATTTGCAGTTGACCAAAGAAAAAGCTTCAGTGAGGCTGAGCGGTACTTCTTCAAAGGATATCGTGGTAAGTACCTAAAATCTCTAAACTTGTCCATTAAGATGTTGCTACATGAAAAAGGAGTAATAGACATGATTTCAGACGAGTAAGTAAAGATAGTAATGTCACAAGAGTTTGAAAGTGATTTTGATGACATTGGACGAACACGTAGTGGTAAGAAATATAAAGTAGCTTTCGGCTCTCCTGTATTTGGAGACAGTTCAGACAATATTAGGCAAACGATTCCTAGTACCACAGAAGAACTAGAGGGGGGTATCCCTTACCATCCCTATACCCCACAGAAACAGACCGGGACTCAGAGTAATCCCATAGGTACTCCATCCAGTAGCTCACAGACAGTACCTACTACCGCTACATCACCTTCACCTACACCACCGAGTGGAAGTAATCCAGTCAATCAGAACCCACCGCAGATAAATAGAATGGGAGATGACATGAAGCTACCTATCTTTAAGGGTACAGGAGTAGAGGACCTGGAACAGCATTGGTTTCTATGTGAAGCCATGTGGACCATTAAAACAATCAACGACGATAACCTTAAACTTGTACAGTTGGTCACCACACTCAGAGATCGAGATTTAACATGGTACATAAAGTATACCACAGTACCCAAGACACTTGCCCAGGTCAAGAACGCCATGATTAAAGAGTTCAAGAAACCTAAGTCTGAGTCTCAGTGCATAACAGAGCTCAAGGATATTAAGCAGCTACCATCAGAGTCAGTATCAGAC